>JAVXUM010000030.1:14411074-14424408 GCA_035590655.1 Pouteria glomerata
ATTCCAAGTTTGGATATTGGTTGAATAGTTTAATTAAAAATTAAATATTATTTGAATAAGTTATAATCTTATATTATGTGAATAATTTAATTTAAAAAATATTATTTAGATAGGTTATAATTTTTTCTAAATTTTAAATTCAATTAATTTTTGATATATTACTTGAATAGTTTAATTAAAAATTAAAAATTATTTAAGATAAGTTATAATCTTATATTATTTGAATATTGAATTAAAAATACAAAATTTTTTAGCTGAGTTATAATTTTATCCATGTTTTTTTAATTCAACTGCTTTTTTAAATATTAGTTGAATAATTAAGTGAAAAGTTAAATATCAATTAAATAAATTACAATTAGAATAGATTTAAAATTGTAAATACTAATTACGACTTGTGACTTTTCGGGTGACGAAAATACAGAGAGTTAGAGAATCATGAAGGACAGATAAATTTCGTAAATAGTAATAATGATTTCTTTAACAGTATCATAAATAGTAGTGATGATTTTATTCATTAATTGTAGTGACGACTTCATTAGTATTGCAACTACTAGTTATGATTTTGAGCTAGTTTGATAATTAATTTTATTTTATCTTGTTTTAACAAAATCTTTAATTAAAAAATATGTTCTCGTAAGAAACCTGTTGAAAGGATGTTTCTTGTCCATCCAATCCACGATTAAGGTTGTCTCATCTATTGGAGTCTTCTCGGATCTTGGGCTTCATGGAAGCTAGTGCTCTCAGAGTGGCGATCACGATCCCCGAATTTTTTTTTGTTCTACATTTATTCACTAAAAATATTAGATGTTTGTTGCCCGTTTGAAAATAATATGAATTTCATTGTTAATAAAAACGCTGTTTGACATAGCAAATTGCAAAAAGATAAAAACACTCCATGTGGCATCTTTTGTTATAACCGAGAAATGCTAGTAAGAAAGCGTTAAATGAAATGATGTTTTGAGGCTTGCTAAAAACGCTAAATGAAATAGCATTTTCAAGTATGCTAAAAAAGCTAAATGAAATGGCATTTTCCCATTTACCCAAAGCTAGATGAAATAACATTTTCAATTGTTGGAAAATGCTATTTCAAAGGGCGTTTTCTTAGTTGCCTACTCCCCTACCCTGCCTATTCCTTCACTATGCCCTTGTTAAAATGGATAACCTATTAAAAAGACCAACATAACAACTTGTATCAATGTAGAAGTTGTTGAAAACACCACTAACGAAACAATTTTTAAACAGTAACAAAATATATAAATAAATTGAAACTCTAACACAATAACAAACTAAAGAAAAAAAAAACATTTAACACAATAACAAACTAAAAAGAGCCGAAAATCTAAAACAATAACAAACTACAACAAACTGAAACTATAAGACAAAAACAAACTAAAACAAACTTAAATTCTAAAACAACAACAACTTTTAAGTAATATGACAACTATGAAATAAGTTTTTCATTTATAATCAGAAAATGTATTAATTAACTTATATAATGTAACATGAACATGAACATCATAGATATATACATGATGCCTAATTTGTGCCACGAGGAGGGTGTCTTCTATTACGAGTAGAGTTCTTCGCCCCTCCTACACCTGTGCCTGAGTCAATGGTGTTGTAGGCTACGACTGTGGTGGTCATGGAGTAGTTCAAAATGTGTTGGAGGCTGTATACTGGGCTCGAAGCGAGCTTTAGCCCTTTTTCTGGTGTACTCTCTAGGAGGCGAAGGTGCCATGATGTCCCCCTCTGATGGTGGTACTATGCTGGTGGTGGGGACTAATGGGGTGGGCTGTAATGGTGGTGACTGTGTAGCACTCATATCATCTATGATTATAGTATAGTCATCAATGTACTTTAATAGATGATGTGGATTAATAATAGGTGATGATGGCATAGCAGAAGGCGACGGGTAGTACTGCTGGAGAACTGAAAGGTCCATGTAACAGCTCGGGACCACTGCCGCCTGAAGATATTGTCTGTTTTGGCCCCTCGGGTCTCTCCTTGGCACAGCCTCACGGTTTTGTTCTTAGCGAGGGCTATTCCAGTGCCCCCTGAAAGGCCTCCTCAGTGGGAAGGTTTCCACCCCCTACTTATTAAGCAGGCTTCGTTTTCCCTCCCAACCGATGTAGGATCTCACAATCCACCCCCCTTGGAGGCCCAGCGTCCCCTCTGGCACACTAATCCGGTACCGGCTACCATTTGTAATAGCCCGGGACCACTGCCGTCTGAAGATATTATCAGATTTGGCCCCTTGGGTCTCTCTCCGACACAGCCTCACGGTTTTGTTCTTGGCGAGGGTTACCCCAGTGCCCCCCCAAAAGGCTTCCTCAATGAGAAGGTTTTCACCCTCTCCTTATTAGGCAGGCTTCGTTCTCCCTCCCAACCGATGTGGGATCTCACAATCCACCCCCTTGGAGGCCAAGTGTCCCCGTTGGCACACCGATCCGACACCGGCTCTGATACTATTTGTAACAGCTCGGGACCACTGTCACCTAAAGATATTGTTTGCTTTAGCCCCTCGGGTTTCTTCCTAGCACAGCCTCATGGTTTTGTTCTTAGCGAAGGCTACCCCAGTGCCCCCCAAAAAGCCTCCTCAGTGGGAAGACTTTCACCCCCTACTTATTAGGCAGGCTTCGTTCTCCCTCCCAACTGATGTGGGATCTCACAGTCCAGCTGCTGCAGAAGTGGAAGGATATAACTCTTGTAGAACTGGATGGCTTGGCTCCAGTAGTAGACGACAATGGCTTGTCACTAGGGGAAGATGATGGAGTCCCTACTCGTCTAGCCTTGGTAAGTCGATACTCTTCATTTAAGGCTGCGATCGTCTTTTTGCTAATGCTCCTCATCATCTTCGCCAACTGACAGACCTCCTCCCAATCAGTACAACTGAGGAGTTCTATGGCTACCTGAGTAGCCCTCAAAGCAATGTCCACCTGTAAACATATAATAAATGATATTAGATGCATGCCATACTTTGTATTGTATTAAAAATTAACAATTTTAAAAATCACTAACCAGTATAGTCTTTGTAGTTGCAACAGTCTGAGATCCTATTGGAGGCACATCTCGCAAAGGTCTAATTGGCGTCCTGCTAATCATCCTATACCGTTGCATATATGGATCATTAGCTGTCATTTGGCCTATGAATGCCTCAACTGTGATCACTCTATCCAGTTGATCCTCCCACGCAGTTACATGATCCCGATGGTAGACATCCCAGCAAGTCTCAATGTGACCTCCTCGATCAAGTGCATGTAATGTAAGGTTAGTTTTGCATGTACATGGCCCCTCCTGAATCATCCCAAATTGTTGCAAAACGTGATTTGGAAGGTACATCTCAATCACGTCGTAGCATATAAGGGGGACTCTAGCCTGCCAAATTGCTCGGTCTTGTGTTGATATGGGAAGATCTATCGGATATGGTTACCACGTCATCTGCGACTCAGTCATCATATCTAACTGATCCCTGTAATCTCTGAGAGTATGGAAAGCAAACAATGTAAACAATACGGGCCACCTATAGTAAAAATGCATAGTATTAGTTGCAGTAATAATTTTCTTAGCAAAAATAAAACCAAACTTATTGAATAATTGTAGTAAATAACTTGTTAACATTCATACCTATAGCCATATGGGTCATGTGGTATTGGTGCGGTATTGTCTACGGCAACATCAGTAGCCGGAGGATCTATGGGTACTGCAATCGACGTAAGTTGTCGGATGAGTGGTCGAACTAGAGATAATCGCTCCCACGCCCATATCTGTAATGTGACTAGGGGGCGCGATATCTCCTTCGCGCCTGGCTGTGCTCCCCTGCACATCTCTCGATACAGCCAAGCTAGTGCGGTAGATCCCCAGTTATAACAATCCATATGCTCTAGGTGCTCCAGCATTGGTAGCCAGCCACCCCCAATCAACAATAACAAAATGGCCTGTGCACGTTGCTGCATAACCTCATCATTAGCAACCTCCGGCAATTGAGTAAAATGTCGAGTCAACCATGTGATCTATAAACGTCCTCTATGGATAGCAACTGGAGGAAGGGCAATACCTAATAACCTCTAAACAATGGTAGGCCACTCTGCCATACTGTGGTCCTTGTCTATGCCAGTCACGAGAAATCCATCAATTGGTAGGCTTGTGATGACACTGATATTCTAGTGTCACCATGTACCCCTCACAGGGCATGTAAAATGTATGCATCTCAGGCCTTCATTACTTAACTAGGACTGTGATGAGGGGGTGGTATAACTTGATGCAGCCCATCTTATAGAATCCATACACCTCTGTCCTAACCAGGTACTCAACCATGCTATTGTCTCTGGGTATACGAGTGAAATCACACATCAACTTCTTACTATTCTTCACTTTAAGAACTACTTTCTTATGCAATGAAAAATACAAGGCATTAGCATTGTTACATAAAAATTATAAAAATGCAGATAAAAATGCAGTTAAACTATAAAAACATAAATATAAAACCTTAAATACAGATTATGTTATTTTTCTTATAAAAACATAAATATAAAACTATTACTAAATTTTGTGTGAGACTATCTGTTTTTGCCATTTTAATTTTTATTTGTATAAATCTTTGACTAAAAATTAAATTTATTGTTTTTAATTCTCCTTAAACCTCTACTTAATTTTTTGCTCATTTCATGTTCTATTCAAAACAGCAGTCAAGAAAGGTCATTAACACCTAAAATTTAAATTATAAGCTTATCCCATTATCCCATATTCATGAAGATTGATGCACTCCTGAAAATACAACACTGATGGATCATCGGGGCTAGGTCGGGTGAAAGTAAATCCGTATGTCGATCCATAACTGGTCTACAGATGCTTGTACATGCGGAAATACATTAGATTCACATCAATGGTGGAGAAAAAAAACAATGTATTCCAACTATGCTCGAAGTAGTGATAAAGCATGAAAGAACGAAACTGTTAACCAAATAACCAAATATAAATGCCATCAACAAAAATGTTAAAGAATACATAAGCATTCGATAAATATAAAATGTCATTCAAACTACATGACAAATATAGAGATAACATACAAATCAAGCAAATGTCAATTTGATTACAAACGAACAAATATAGTGTCATTAACATAAGGTTTGATTTATTGGTTATGTAAGCCCAACATATCTTAGACAAAATGTCATTACATTATTAAAAGTAAAACAACATCTATTATTATAACTATCCCGAAAGTCTACTTGGGTACTTTCTCCTGTTATGACCTCCATCACGACAAATTTCACATTGCACTTTCAAAGTGTTTTCAATTCTATCTATTTCATTCTGAATACGGGTCACCATTAGCTTACATTTTTGTCGTTTCAGGTGCTGATTCGGAATAAACTTTAGCACACTCGATATTTCCTAATACTTTAGATCATGGAAGGGCTTAAAGCGAGGAGTATAAATGTTGACATAAGCATCGATAGAGTAGTCTGGCACTATGATTCCAATCCAATCATAGTGCTGCTCCTCGCATGCGACAATGACATGTAAGCATGGAATCCTAAGATGACTCCATTTACTATATGTTCAAGTTTATTCCTTGAGATTTACAACTTGGACATTACCTCATCCATTAACATGGTGGCTTGTGGTTATCTCGTACATACCATCAATCTAATTAAAACGCACTATACGTTGGGTGTGAGCATGGAGTTGGAACTTCTCCACCAACTCTCAAGCATTTGGGAAAATTCGAACTCCATTCTTTTGGTAGGTCACCCCAGCTGCATTTCTATCACCGAAATATGTCAAGACATTATAAAAACGTAAACTGAGCATAAGATGCAATTGTTAAGGCCCTAGCACCTCGCATTATGTTATTGAAGCACTCTAATATATTGGTGGTCTTGTTTCCATATTTATGACCCCTATCATGAGACATAGTTCACTTTTCCTCTAGAATCTCATCAAGATATTGCCATGCATATGAGTTTAACTCCCTCATCATTTGCATTGTAGCATCAAACTTCCAAATTTGAAAGGTTTAGGTCGCATTTGCCATCAACTTAGTAAGCTGTACCCTGTCGAATTTCTTCTTAAAGTTTGCCTCCACATGCCGTAGAAAAAACGGATATGTATTAACTCTGAAAATAAGGCATGAATGCCTATCTAAAATAAAGCATAAGCCTTGTCGATTTGGCACTATATATAAGCCTTGAGGAGAAACCATAACCAACTTTCCAATGACTTCTTGTCAACCACAACAAAGGCAAGTGGGAATATTTGCAGGTTCGCATTAACTCCCATAACAATTAGAAGCTTCCCTTTATATTTACCGTATAGGTGAGTGCCATCAACGCTCACAACAGGTCTACAAAATTTAAACCCCTTGATACATGCTTTGAAAGCCCAGAATATATATTGCAAGATAGCATTGCCTGGAGTTGCCGCTGGATGGTACTGGTAGATAATAATGCTGCCAAGATTAAATGTTTGAACCGTTTGTAGAAAGATTGATAACTTACTGTATGATTCTTCCCAATTGTCGAAAATACTAGCAATTGCCTTCTGCTTTGCAACCCATGGTTTGTTGTATGAAATATGGTACTGATACTGTTTGTTCACTATGATAGCTAGCATGCCGGGTCTTTTTTCACCATTTTCTCAATGTAAGACACGATGAATTGAGTATCTAACTGTGAGTAATCCTAATTCATCTTGGCATATACACATATATGGGGGCCAATATACACAGTAATCTCCTATTGTCCCTGCTTCTTCAACTTAGTTGCACGCAATCGTCATTTGTAAGTTGTTCTCCCCACCATCTTACACTTGATCACCTATATTCGTATATTAGACTCGACAGTTTGGTACTATGTATTCGTCTGCGATGAATACATCTTCAAGGCATTCATTAGATCAAATTTCTCCTTAACTAAAATACCAGTGGGAGGTTCCTGACTCTTGCGATCCTACTATTTATAACTAACTCCTGATATGGAGTAGGCAATGCTAACTTTAGGCAATGTTACAAATGTTTGTGAATCAGGTTGATGCAATTGCGGCTCTTTCTCATTTGCTTCTTGCGACACCCTGAAGCCCACATCGAAACCCACATCGTCATCAAGATCTATACCAAGTACTTGGTCATCTTCTGGCTCGGCCATAATTTCCTTTATGCATGGCACTCAGCTGAATCATTGGCTCTCATTTCGAGCTATTGATCAGCTATCTCTTAGACCATTTCCCAGTGAGCAACATCTCCAGCTACGTGGGTACAAAGTTCCTTACTTAAAATATTATGTTCTCCTCTTGAGCTGGCTATAAGAGCTGGCTCTCCTTCAGGGATTAATGGTACAGGTACGGGAGATTCAACTAATAAAACTTCATATTATATGTATAATTCAGTGTGAGACCAGTTTAACTTCCATTAGTGTTCAAATTGAGTCATCGTCATCCAATCTAAGCCTCCGCATATGAATGATTTCTCCAAATAGATATAGGTAACTGCATACGACTTTAATGTTAACTTGAGCTTGTTGCATGCGCAACACGGAGCACAACTGTGTGACTAACTTTTCGTAGTTTACACTCGAAAGCATCCGAACGCATAGCTCGTAGTCACGATCGTATGATAACCTTTCTAACGTTGATATAATATTTCCCCCTTAACAACATAAAAAAAGACACGCAATTTTCAGTCATGATACCTTCAATTACAAAGAATAACTCCTCATTAGTTTGACTTATTACAAAAAGCAAAAAATAATTGTAAGAAGACTAACAAAACAATTTCAGAATTTTATATCACAAATCGGAAACTCATATGATACAAACAACATTTAATATTATCAAAATTGTTGCTTTAGAATGAAGTTTAAAAAAGGGCAATTAACCTTCTTAAGCATCAAAATCGAAAGTTTAGAGAATGACAAGATAATAAATAGTTGCTAAAATTAAAGAGTCAACCAAATTGCTGTATTTGGTCCCAAATATAGCCAGCAAGAACAATATTTTCTATGAAAAACACACCCAACTAGAAAAGACCTTCCTACGTCCAACATTTTGTAGTATTTTTTGTAACATTGCATATAGTGGCCAACAAAGGCCCCAAGGCCCAATACCCAATTTTTGGCTCCACATAAAATATAATTTAAATGGCATTAATTGGTTAGTTGAGGTCTTTAATTTTGTTGATTAATATCATTAAGAAAAAAATCATCTAAAATATAATTGAAGGATTGAAAAGGGATAGAAGCATGACTATTCTAGGGATAGGGAAATTCTGATCTCTTAGATAGAGGCTAAATGGATAGGTTTGCCTAAGTAATTGAGTCAAAATTGCTATATAAGGGGTCAAATCAGTATTGAAAACTGCTACCTGTATCAAATTTGCAGATTCAGGTTTTGTAGTATATGCTTTTCTCCCCTTTCAAATTTAACCAAATCAAACTAAACCTTTTTTCCATTAGGTAAAGTCGGCTCTCCCCTTTCAAACTTAAAAAAAAAAAAAAGAAAAATTGTTAGAAAGGACTTGTGCTTTATAGAACTACTAATTTATAGGACCACTGATCCGAAGTCATTCCAAGGTTAGATAAACTCCTTAGAAATAGGAAAGAAAAAGCCCAAAATCGTCTTATCTATATAATTTATAAAACTATATAAATTATAAGACAAAAATAGTCTCATTTTGCTTGATTCACACTACTATTCTTTGAAGACAACCAGTCATTACTAACCCACGAAACCAAAAGTCATTTGCATTACAAGCAAAAATTGTTTTCAAAATCTACTAGTAAAACAGACACCAAACAAAATAACGGCATACCAACTCAGCCCCACTGAGAATCTAGCAATGCGAAATATAGGTTTTCGGGAAGCATGAAACATAAAAAAAATCCCAATTAACCAAATGTAGCAATGTGAATAGAGATGGTATCAAACAATCGTAAACAGAGACGGCTTAATTTTTTTTTCTTTGTCTATGATCCACGAGAGGGACCCTAATATTTATAATTTTATTTTTATAATTAAATGACTAATGTACATTATATCTGTAGCATGAAAAAGGTCGTAGGTGGAGCTCGACACCAAAAAAGGAGACGGTGGTTAGGAATCGGCTCAGCGGTGAGCACGGAGAGGACACAAACCGAGAGAGAACGACACAGACCGAGAGAGATAGAGAGAGAGAGAGAACAATGATCGAATAAGGGAGAGAACGAGAGGTTTGAATCAGATAAACACAAAAAATACTCTTTGAAATAGTGTTTTCCAATTAATTGAGGCGCTATTTGATTTAACGTTTTGGCTCAGAAAAAAAATATTTTTGATTTAGCATTTTTAGCAGGCCTTGAAAACGTCAATTCATTTAGCACTTTTTCAATAGCATTTCTTGATTATAAGCACTTTCTCGATAGCATCTCTCGATTATAATGAAAGATGCTATATGGAATAGTATTTTTAACTTTTTGCAATTTGCTATATCAAATAGCTTTTCCATTAACGGTAAAATTCATATTATTTTGAAACAGACAGCAAATACGTAATATTTTTACTGAATAACCGTAAAACAAAAAGAAAAAAAATTCCACCCCCTGGCGTCTGTCTTTTACACACAGACACAGAGAGGCAGTTGTTTAGAATTCAGGACCACCGCATGGCCATTTCTTCATTTGCTTGAATTTCACCCAACTCTCCTCTCTCTCTCTTCTCGGTTTCTTTTCATCTCAGAGGGGGTTATACTTTCGTGGTTCTTTTATCTTAACTTATTTCTGGGGTTCTTGACCCGAGTCTCTGTCTCTACCCTCCTCCTTTCCTCTCCGAATTTCTCACTGTAAATATATTTAAATATTTTTTGGTTGGGCTTTCCTATTTGGAAGATTCTTCCTAGTGGGCGTTTTATTTGTTTATTTTTGTCTCCAGGTTCTTGTTTGTTCTTCTGTTTCATCTTCATTTGGGTCAGTTCAGTCCCGCTATGTTTCTCTTTTGCCATTGTTGAATGGTCTGTTTCTGGTGCCGCTGTTGATGTCTTTGGCTATTGGAGCTGCATCAAGTTCTAAAAGCATGGGTTTTGATAAGAGCAAAGGTGATGGTAAAGTGGAAAAAACTACTGAAGAAACAAGAAAATTAGGGGACGATGGTGAGGAAGTTGGGAAGATTAGTGAGGGTGCACGATATGCAACTGAGGATGAGGAAGAAAGTGATGTTGAAGGTAACATAGAGTTAGGTCCTCAATTTACACTTAAAGAGCAGCTTGAGAAAGATAAGGTCTGTCTTTGCTCTGTAATTAAGTAGTTCTGTCTTCCCTTGTGTTTAATTTTGCAATCTCATTGATTTTGATGATTTTTGGTATTTTGATTTTTGCGGATTTAGGATGATGAGAGCTTAAGGAAGTGGAAGGAGCAACTTCTTGGGAGTGTGGATATTAATTCCATTGGAGGTAAGCATCTACTTCCCACATTTTCTCTTCACAAGCTCTGTTTGGTTGCTTGGAAAATGGAGGAAAAATTAAATTAAAATTGAAATTGGTTTGCAATTCTTACCTTTTTCCTTTGTGATGTTCTAAACCATATATTCTGAATCTGTGTTAGCCCTGCAAAATATCATATATTATGAGTCATGTTCTTGTACTTTTTATTTTATTTGATTTTGTATGGTTTCTGAAGCTTCCTATAACAAAGTCATCTGAGAAATAATTGAAAATTGAATGTCTTCAAATTTTCATTGTTCCAATTTTACACTGACAGAAAAATCTTAACATCACTATAGAAAAGAAGTCCAAATTTGATTCGATGCAAAATCAGGAAATTTTTATTACACCTAGTTTGAATTTTGACGTCCTTCTCTCTTTTTTGTTTTCATTTTTTTTTTTTTTTTTTTGATAATTTTGAAACTTTTCAACAATATGATAATACTCTCTAACTTATTGATGTAAGATCTAGCTATGAAAGATCGATATTTCATCAACTTTTCTTTACCCTCTGCATGAAAATTCCATCTCAATAGAAGGCATGGCTGAAATTCTAGTAAATAATTTTAGAAAAGTATATATATTTTCTTCATTTCCTCTTGGTTAATGCTTTATATCATTCAGATTAGCAATTCCCAGCATTTATAGACATGGATCCACTGTGTATTCTCCATTTTTTCTCTTGTAGAACAATATATCTCTGCACATGCTGATACTGTTTTATAACTTTAGAAACTCTAGATCCGGACGTTAAGATCTTGAGCCTTGCAATTAAATCCTCTGGAAGACCTGATATTTTTCTTCCAATCCCCGAGTCTGGAAACCCCAGAGGCTTGTGGTTTAGTTTGAAAGAAGGTAGTTGTTACAGCTTGAAGTTCACCTTCCAGGTCAGCAATAACATAGTCTCAGGCCTCAAATACACCAACGCTGTTTGGAAAACTGGTGTGAAGGGTACTCTTTCGATTTCCCTCTCCTTGACACTCGATTTTGGCTTTAGAGAAATTCTAGTTTCGAGTAGTGGTTTGTTTCATTTGTATGAATCGCTGTGCACAGTGGACAGCTCAAAGCAAATGCTTGGAACATTCAGTCCCCAGCTAGAACCTTACACTCATGAAATGCTGGAAGAGACTACGCCAACTGGCTTTTTTGCTAGAGGGTCATATTCGGCTAGAACAAAGGTAAATTTGACTGTTACCCTTTCTTTCCTATCTCTTTTCGCTTTCATATATAGATGATTATTGCAAGATTTACAACTATTTTATAAAAAAAAGAAAAAAAAAAGAAAAAAGAAAAAAATACTACTATTATATGGTTATGGTTTTGGCCATGAACTTTAGTTGTTATCAGTTCTTTGCATGTATGCAAAAATAAGAAAAACTTGACTGTTTTCTAGTTTTATCTCCAGGCCAGTTGTTGGAAAATGCCTAATGAGAGGAAGTTAATGCCTCTGCACCAGAATTCAAATTGAACAAATAGATGGTCATTTTGAATCAAAGAATTACTTTATACATGTGAAATTCAAATTAGTAGGGCATCCTCAATGTTCTCGATGTCACGGGTTTAAACTTATTAAATACCCTTTTGTTTGCAGTTTCTTGATGACGACAACAAGTGCTACTTAAAGATCAATTACACCTTCAATATCAGGACGGACTGGCAGTAAAACTGAGCTTTGACCCTTCACTATTTTTTACTCTGCCCCATGACACATTTCAGCTCTCTCTTTAATCATGTGTGTCCAGTTGTGCCCGAGTTTGTGTACAATGTCAAGAAAAAGAGGTTTAGATGTTTATTTGTTGGGTGTGTTCTCCATTAATTTTGGATTTAGCATGTTGGGCAATTTTCAGTGAGTTTCTTGATTTAGGGATTCTGATTATGTCCTTACAATGAGATCAAGCGTGAACTCTTTTATGTACTTTAGTTTGAGCTTCTTAACCGCTTAGTTGAAATCAGTTGGGGTTTGTTTAATATTAGCATCTTGATTCTTTCTTTACTGCCACCTGTATACCAAAGACTGAAGTTGTTCAAAGCTGTCCTCTTTTGCTTTCTTCTGTTCTTTTACTTTGTTCTGTTCTTTTGCTTTGCTTGTATTATTTCTTTTGGAAATTCACATAGAAATGTGGTATTTTCATGCTTGGTCCTTTTGATCAATGTATCAAGTAATGATAAAAATATCATGGGCTATTTTAGTACAAGAGAATGGAAATGGAATAGAATAAAATAGAATGATGATTTTCACACTTTTATTCAATGGTATTGTTTAATAATTAATATTCTTTTTTGAAATGTTACTCTTGTTCTCTCTCTCTCTCTCTCTCTCTTTTGTAAGTCTTTGAAATGTTGCTTTATTTGAGGGAATAAACTAAAATGTTGGTGTGGGAAAGATCATTAATTCCATTTCTTTGTATCAAACTAATTAAACTTG
Organism: Pouteria glomerata; assembly: GCA_035590655.1. Taxonomy (NCBI): domain Eukaryota; kingdom Viridiplantae; phylum Streptophyta; class Magnoliopsida; order Ericales; family Sapotaceae; genus Pouteria; species Pouteria glomerata. The sequence goes on from JAVXUM010000030.1 coordinate 14,423,947, forward strand.
ACTTGTTTGCTTGGCAATTAATTCCAACCTTGAAAGTTTTCAATCAAGCTAAAAAAGAGAACAAATGTGGAAGGTTGGAACTTGCCTTAGAAGTCATAAAATTCCGCCATTAATTTGGTCTCAAACTTCATCCCTCCATTCTTTCTAGGTTTTACAGTCCACGTAATTTTTTATTTATTTATATTTTTTACAATAACATTTAATTCTTTTTTTTTTTTATTCAATCACGTTTCAAGAATCTGATTTGTTTTTTTTTTTTTAATCACATTTCAAGACTCTAGTTTCGCATTCTTTATTTGTGTATATATATTCATATATATATATATATATGTACGTATATGTATTTTTGCCGTTTCAAAGTACACCTTTTTTTTTTTTTTAATAGCAGCACTCTTGTTGAAGTTTTTTTTTTTTTTTTTTTTTAGTATTATTATTTGTATTTTTATGCAACACTTCTCAATT
>JAVXUM010000030.1:14451853-14463501 GCA_035590655.1 Pouteria glomerata
GTCTTCCAAATTCCTTTGTTTTGTTGCTAAATGAAAGTCAAGAGAGCATTAACTTAGTGGGACCCATGAACTTAATGCTTGGAAGACTTGTATACTTATATACATATATATATTGGAGGAATGAGTGGTGGAGGAAAGCTTGGCCGGCCATGTTGAGTGTGTATATGTATATATATGTATTTTGGTTGGTGAAATATTAATTTGCAAGACCAAGTATCTAGAGAGAGAGAGAGACCAACTTGAAGAAGAAGTCATTCGGCCATAGAGAGAACTAGGAGAAAAGAGAAAGAAGAAGAAGAAGAAGAAGAAGAAGAAGAAGAAGAAGAAGAAGAAAGGAGGGGAAGAACTAGGGAGAGAAGTGAAGAAAGAATCAAGAGAAAGAAGAATTCAAGAGAGGAGATAAAAGCTCTTGAAGCCTTGTCAAGTTTGGAGCCAAGTAGAAGGCTATCACCATCTTGGAAGTTCTTAAAGAGCTTGAGCTAGAAATTGAGGTAGGGAATTCCTAACTCTCATAATATAAATTTGAAGTTTTCTTCTTCTTCTTTGAATTCTATTAGAAGTGAGAAATAGCAAAGGAAGCCATGAATCCTTGTAGGGGACAAGCCAATCTTTTGGAACCTAGTTAGGGGTAGAATTGATGATTTAGTTGTTTAGCATGGTAGTGGGTGATGGAAGGAGAGGGAAGAAAATTTGGAAACCCTCGGTTAGAGTGAACTTGAAAGATGAAAAAATGGATGTATGATGATAATTGATACTCAAAAATAAACAAGGATAGAGTATGGAGACAAGAACCTGAAGTTGGCCAAAACCCGGATGGGTCATCCCTCTCTGTGGGCGCCCGCCTGATTGAGGTGGGGCGCCCGAGCTACTGTTCACCCGAATTCCCCTCTCTGCGGGCGCCCGACCAACTTTGCTAACCCCCAACTTTCCTTTGTATCCTATTTCATGAATACCCACTTCACCCCCTAACATGTTGAACTTCCAAAATGAAATCCTTCTTATTTCATTTCACATATGCATTGTCTTGGCTATGGCATATTGCACTTGAATTGATTTAATGCATGGAAATTGGATTGAGGTAATGATGCTTGTGAATACACTTGAATTATCTTGAGCATAGTTAAATGAATGATGCTCAAGTTGAGATGAAAATGCTTATGGAATGACTTATGTTGCTAATTTGAACTTACCAAGTGGATTGTGCTATATGTGAACTCACATAACTTACAAACCTAATGGAAAGATGAGAAAACGAAATGATTGGTTGTGTACCGGTGATTGTGAGGTACGAAAAATAAGAATGGGGCTGAGTTACGCTCGGGTTGAAAATCCCGAAACCTGCGAAGGGTTGGTGTTTCATACCAGTAGGTTAGTAGCCCACGAAATAAGGGCTAAACATTGGATTGGTACCCAATCCCCGATGATGGTGTGATAGATTAATGTGTGATGCAAAAACAAGATAAACAAGTTAATGGTTTAATCATTGTTAATGCACACACTTGATATTCCTATGGCTTATGAAACTTGCTTATTATTTGTATCATGTGATATTTGTTGTCATATTGTGAATGTTGGGTTATTGTTGCTTTACCATGTCATGAACATTATATGCATCATATTTATGTTATGGGAGTATCATGGGCACACACCGTCTGTGCTCACATCTCTACAGATGTCCATGCAGAACCTACACAGGACGATTAGGAGGGACTTCAAGGAAAAACAAATAGAGGAGATGCACATATTTTGCAAGAGCTAGACTAGTGATAAGTTAATGAAGTGTATTTTGAGAGAGACATTGTAATGTATATATTATTCTTTTGATTTTGGGTTTGTAATGGCCATAAGGCCGATACATGTACAAATTTATGAAATCTCAAGATAGTGGAATTGTTATATATATGTGTTGGGATGATGTGGGTGGATGTGTGGCCTTAGATGAGCTTGTATGTATAGTTAGAAAACCGCTGCATGGTTGATTGGCAGCGTGTATATAGAATTGCACAGGTTCCTCTATTAGGTACACGTTTTGGATAAATTTTGGCCGTTATATAGCAGGAGAAGTTTTGTAGGTCCACTGCGTGACCAATGTGCTTGCTCTGAAATGAGGACCGTGTTTTCATGTTATGTATGATTTACACTCACCCCTCGGGTCCCCAGACTCGGGGCGTGACATCCAGTCACGGGGAATCCAAGTGATCAACCTGCAAAGTTATTGATTCCGTCTATAGTACCAAACCAAACTAAACTAAGTTTTTTTCCACTAGTTGAGATCGGCTATGTAGATTTGATAACGCCAATAAAATCTGTTTAGAGCCATGTCCTTCATTAGATCCATGTAGACAAGGTTATGTTTATAGTTTTTTTCCAATTGCTCTTGGGTCTTCCTCTCCCTCTCCTACTCCTAGCAATTTCTATGCTTTCACACATTTTAACAAGTGCTTCCGTTGAACGCCTTCTAACATGATCAAACCATCTTAATCGATTTTCTCTTATTTCATCTTCAATCGTTGCTATTCCTACTTTGCCTTTAATTTCCTCGTTCCTAGTCCTATCTCTCCTTGTGATCCTGCACATCTATCTTAGTATTCTCATCTCCGCAACTGCCGTCTTCTAAACATGATTATACTTTACTGCCTAACACTCTGATCCATATAACAACGCTGGTTTTACCGCCATCTCATAATACTTTCCTTTAACCTTGAGGAAAAATTTTCGATCACACAAGATACCTGAAGCAGTCCTCCATTTGGTCCACCTAGCCTGAATCCTATGATTTACATCAGTATTAATCCCTCCATCCTGTTGAACTATAGATCCAAGGTATCTAAAGTTTTCTTTCTCTACGATTTTTTGAGTGCCCAAACTTACTTCTATACTATTAGTTGTCCTATTTTGACTAAACTTGCATTTCATATATTCCGTCTTACATCGACTTAGCCTTAACCCTTTTGTCTCTAATATTTCCCACCGCAATTCTAGCTTAGCATTCACTCCCTCTCTCGTCTCATCTACTAAAACAATATCAACTGCAAATAACATACATTACGATACCTCATCCTGAATATGTCTAGTAAACTCATCCATAACTAGGACAAATAAGTACGGGCTTAACACTAAACCTTGGTGTAAAACAATCGTGATAGAAAACTCCTTAGTCTCTCTGCCAATCGTCCATATAGATGTTCCAACTCTATCATTCATGTCCTTAATTGCCTCAATATATGCGACACACACCCCTTTCTTTTCCAATACTCTCCATAGAATCTCCCTGGGAACCCTACCATATGCCTTCTCCAAATCAATGAACACTATATGTAAATCTTTTTTACCTTCTCTATACTGTTCCATTAACCTCCTCAGGAGGAAGATAGCCTCCATGGTTGATCTCTCAAGCATGAAACCAAATTGATTCTCTGAACGTTTATTATCCTTCTTAATCTTCTCTCAATAACTGTCTCCCATTATTTTATCGTATGACTTATCAATTTAATCCCTAAATAGTTCGCACAGTTCTGAATATCTCATTTGTTCTTGTATATAGGTATAAGAATACTTTTCCTCCATGCATCAGACATCTTGCTCTTCAGCACCACATTAAAAAGCTTTATCAACCAACTTATGCCATCTTCCCACAAGTACCTCCAGACCTTAATAGGGATACCATCTGGCCCAACCGCTTTCTCATTCTTTATCCTTTTCAATACTTTTTTTACTTTTACAGTAAAACAAAAGAAAATATCCTTAGCAAAATTGCCAAACTTCTAATTTTATTCGAGAAGATATTGAATTGAAGAACCACCAAAAATATGCTTTAAAGGAATCAAAACTTGCAACGACAATCAATAGTCTCCACCTAACCTAGGCCATGGTTTATTTACAAACCATAAAAGATTAAACTAAAAATTTAAGAAAGGAAGAGAGAAAAATAAGAGAAGGTACCCCTAAGATCTCAGAAAAATACATATTTAAAGTCTTATATAAGTCCTAGATCAAATTGGAAACGAATTGGTGTTAAAAACAACCTATGAAATCCATTTCTGCTTGTATTTCGACATCTCGATTGAACTGACATGAACATTGACAAAAATTTTTTCTCCAAACAAACTTGGTTCAAACCTCCTTTTCCATAGTTCAAACCAAAGTGGGCAAAGGACTCCAATTTTCATAGTGGCTTCTCAAGTCTGACTTCAATCACAGTTTTGACCCACGCAACATCAGAATTAATAGATGACTATTAGAGACAAAGTTGTAGATTTTTTAGTCTTCTTCCAATAAAGCAAAACTCTATTGATTGGCCTTCAAAGTCGTTACAGCTGAAATACCGAAAGATGACAAGCTAGATTTTCCAAAAATCTTTTGAACAGTGCAAATTTGCTTCCTATCCTTCAACCTTTCACTCAATGGCCACTTTAACTATCCTATAAATATTCACTGAAGTTCTATCCTCCAATCTAACCATCCTTGGTACCCCATCAAGCTCTTTAAAAAGTATGCCAAACCGTTTTAATGCTGCTCCATTGCTCACCAGGGACTTCTAGCACATTAATGTTCATCACGAGCCTTAAAGACCTAGTCTTGATTGATGCTAACTTGATCATTTTAACCTAAAATTAATAAGAAACAAAACCAATCAAGTGCAAAATATCCATTGAAACAAGCGACTTAACTCTAAAATTCAAACAAACAAGATCAATATCACCGTATAATAGTGTTGGAAAATAGACAATTGATCCTCTCAATTTTTAGTTTAGGAAACATGTATCATTTACTTTCCTAGAATTCAACTCATTAGTTTAGGAAACAGGTATAGGTTACTTTCCTAGAATTCAGTCCATTAGTTTAGGAAACATGTATCATTTACTTTCCTAGAATCATGGGATATTTGTTAGGGTATCCCACTAATATAGAAAATTAGTGTTAGGAAAAGTTAGTTTCCTATTATCTCCTTGTAATTAGCTCTGTAATTCTGTATATAACTACGTAAAGGCTCATTCCTAATGAAATACAATTGACTCAATTCTTTCCAAATTCCACATGGTATCAGAGCTATAAGTCAAGAAAAAAATTCTAGCCTTCATTGCTAACTTTCATTAATATTTAGAGGCCTTCATTGTCTCCTTTTCTCAAGTTCATTTTTTTTTCCTTCAACCCAATCCAATATGTCAGAGATCACAGTATCACATACTGTCACACAGTCTGAGGAAATCGTCTCACACAAACCATCCGGTGACCTGCAGAACATTCAGGTAGCATATAGGTTGAATGGGAAGAATTACTTGAAGTGGCCCCAATTTATTCGAACCTATTTGAAAGGAAAAGGAATGCTTAGCCATCTTCTAGGGACAAGATCGAAGGAAGGCGATCCAAGGTTCGATGCGTAGGACGAAGCAAATCCCATGATCATGCCATGGTTATGGAACTCAATGAATCCTGAAATCAGCAACACCTGCATGTTTTTATCCACGGCTAAACAGATTTGGGATGCCGTTTGACAAACGTATTCGAAGGCTCGTGATGCAGCACAAATGTACGAGATGAAAGTTAAGACTGGAGCGGCAAAACAAGGCTCCAACATTGTTACCGAGTATGCAGAACCTGTGGCAAGAACAAGACCATTATCAATGCATTGACACTAAATGCGCTAGAGATGCAGCAATCTTGAAGAGTTTCATTGAAAAAGATCGAGTCTATGACTTTCTCGCAAGACTCAACGCAGAGTTTGATCAAGCCAGAGTCTAGATTCTCAACAAGGAAGACGTACCATCTCTAAATAAGACCATTTATCGGATTCATGCTGAGAAGAGTCATTGGGGGGTTATGCTTGAACCCCAAGTCTTAGAAGGTTCAACTATGGTTATGAAGATGGAACAGCCCCCAATACAAGAAAGCGTGAAAGTAGATTTACCAAGATCTTCAGGACAGGACAGCAAGGACTCTCTCTGGTGTACCTATTGCAAGAAACCAAGACATACGAACAAAACGTGTCAGAAGCTCCATGGTAAACCAATGAGCAAAAAGTGGGGCTCTTGAGGAAGACAACAAAGAAATCAGAGCCAAGCCAATGTCACCACAAGTCAGCCAAGTCAAGAGCACTCTCAACATTAGATTGAGTTCAATAAGGAGGAGATCGAGAAGAAAATGGGGCTTCTAGATATGTTGGAGAAGCCTAGTGGTGCATGCTCCTTCGCACTCTTAGGTAAACTCTTTACTTTTCAAGGACTAAATGTCACTGAATGAACCTATTAGGAATTTATAGGTAATTGACTCGGGAGCCACAAATCATATGACTCACTCCTTACTAAATTTTAGCACCTATAAGCCTTACCCAAGCAATCAGAAAATAGTTGTTGTAGATGGTTCTCTTACTACCATAGCCAGCATAGGGGATATCATATCAATCCATCACTTACACTAAAAAATATTTTCCATGTTCCGAAATTGTCCACTAACTTGGTATGAACTGTAATGTGTTTTTCTATCCTTCTTATTGTATATTTCAGGATTGGAATTCAAGAAGGATTAGACTTGCTAAGGAGAGGAAAGGGCTCTATTATCTTGAAGAATCACACAAATTGAATATTGTCCAGAATAAATTATCTCTGTCATTTCTTTCATCATCCAATAAAGACATCATTTGGCTTTATCATGTTAGACTAGGGCATCCACCTTTGGTATTTTAGAAACTATGTTTCGTTCTCTAGTTAAAGGACTGAGTATTGAACATTTTTCATTGTAATGTGTATGAATTTGCAAAACACAAGTGTGTACCCTTTCCAATTCGTAATTAGAGAAGTTCAGTCCCATTTCCTTTGATCCATAGTGATATATGGGACCCTCCACCGTTCCAAATGTGTCTGGTGCATAATGGTTTCTTTTTTTTTTTTATTGATGATTGCACTAGAATCACCTGGCTCTTTCTTCCTAAATCAAAATCGGATGTAAGCAGTGTGCTCCCAAATTTCCATAACATGGTTCAAAACCAGTTTGGTGTTAAAGTCAAACGATTTAGATCAGATAACACTCAAGATTATTTCAATCAAATTTTACGTCCATATTTTCAAAAAGAAGGAATTATCCATGAATCCTTCTGCATTAATACTCTACAACAAAATAGAGTGCCAGAGAGGAAGAATAGCCATTTGCTAGCTACAACCCAAGCTTTTGTTTTCCACCAAAACGTTCCAAAAACGTATTGGGGGAAGCTATGCTTATAGCTGCATACATTATCAATCGACTACCTTCGAAGGTGCTGGGGTTTAGAGCACCAGTGGAGACACTTTCTCAATTTTATCCTAATCTAAGCACAAAGAATAATCTCATCCCAAGAATCTTTGGATGCACTGCTTTTGTCGATGTCCATAGCTATGATAGAGGGATGTTAGATCCCAGAGCTATCAAGTGTATTTTTGTGGGCTATCCGTCAACTCAAAAGGGATATAAGTGTTACCATCCTCCTACTAAGAAATTTTTTATCTCTGTCGATGTCACTTTTGAAGAGCAAAAATCATATTTCACTCAGCTTCATCTTCAGGAGTCCTCATCATTCGTTGGTAATAAGGACAAGGATTTGTTTTTGTTCGACTTACCTTCAATTCCTCAAAACCCAAACTCAGCCTTTGTGCCAGTTCAACCTATATCTATACCTACTGACCAACCTCGGTTCGTGTCAACTCCTTCACTCATTCACACCAAACCCATGACAAAGAATAATGAATTTTGTGACTTCATGAGATTTATGCAAGTATATTCAACACACCCAAATCCTAATACTATGCAAGTTCAAGATTTAACTCCTAATCTTGAGAATGAGGTAAATACAATTCCAAAAATTTCTCTTGACTTAGCACATGATCAGGATATTGCTATTTCCCTTAGGAAAAGCATAAGAGAATGCACTAAACACCCATTGTACCCTTTAGCAAAGTTTATGTCCCTTGGACATAAGAGCTTTCTAGTCAGTCTAAACACCATTCATATTCCTAATACATTATCTAAGGCATTATCTGATGAGAAATAGAAAGATGCTACGAGAGTAGATATGCAAGCTATAGACAAGAATTGAACATAGGAAATTGTTTCTTACCACTAGGAAAGGAATCCGTGGGATCCAAGTCAGTGTTTACAGTGAAGTACAAGCCAAATGGCTCTCTAGAAAGATACAAGGCCAAACTCGTGGCAAAAGAATATACGCAAACTTATGGTGTTGACCATCAAGAGACATTTGCTCCAGTGGGTAACATGAATACCATATGAATTTTGTCGTTACTAGTGACTAACTTCAACTAGTATATGGAGCAATTCGATGTGAAAAATACTTTTCTTCATGGTAATTTGGAGAAAGAGATATACATGGATATTTCTCCTGCCTTCAAGGGAAATTTGAGAGACAATAAAGTTTGGAGGTTGAAGAAAGCATTGTATGGTCTCAAGCAATCACCAAGGGCTTGGTTTAAAAGATTTGCTAAAGTAATGCTTGATACTAGATATAGACAAAGTCAAGGAGATCATACACTCTTTTAAAGCACTCGAATGCAAGGGAAGTCATGGCTCTTTTGGTATATGTCAATGACATAAGTGTGACAGGAAATGATGAGAAAGAGACGAAAGCCTTGAGAAGATGCTTAGTCAAAGAATTCAAGATAAAAAACTTGGGAGATTGAAGTACTTTCTAGGAATTGAAGTAGCTCATTCCAAAGAAGGCATATTTCTTTTGCAATAGAAATATGTAACCAATCTTCTAAGGGAGACAGGAAAGTTAGCATGTAGACCAGTCTCCACACCAATCGATTCATATCACAAACTTGGAGAAGCAAATGAAGATCCAGCCGTGGACAGGGAAATGTACCAAAGAATGGTGGGAAAGCTTATATATCTTGCACATACAAGGCCAAACATTGCATATGCCATTAGTGTGGTTAGCCAATTTATACATAGCCCAAAAGAAGTTCATCTACAAGCAGTGTATAGGGTACTACATCACCTAAAGGCTAATCCGGGCAAAGGGATCCTATTTAGAAGAAATACTGGACCATTACTTAAGGCATACACTACAGGTGATTGTACTTTCCAAGGACGCAATCTTGGGACTTGGTGGAGTAAGAAGCAGAATATGGTAGCTAGATAGAGTGCGGAGGCAAAGTTTAGGGCGATGGCTCAGGGAGTATGTGAATTACTATGGCTCAAGACAATTTTGAAAGACCTAAAGATCAAATGGGAAGAACCAATGAGGTTATTCTATGACAATAAGTCTGCCATTAACATTGCTCACAATCTTTTTCAACAAGACAGAACGAAGCACATTGAGGTAGATAGACACTTCACAAAGGAGAAATTGGATAGTGGATTAATTTGCACTCCATATGTCTCAATGAATGGTCAACTTGCAGATGTGCTCACGAAAGGACTTAGCAGTGCGACATTCCAAGGAATCATCACCAAGCCGGGAATGCAAGATGTATATTCACTAGCTTAAGGGGGAGTGTTGGAAAACAGATAATTGATTCTCTTAATTTTTCAGTTTAGGAAACATGTATCATTTACTGTGTTAGAATTCAGCTCATTAGTTTAAGAAACAGGTATCAATTACTTTCCTAGAATTCAGTCCATTAATTTAGAAAACATGTATCATTTACTTTTCCAAAATCATGGGATATTTGTTAGGGAATCCTATTGACATAGAAAACTAGTGTTGGGAAAAGTTAGTTTCCTATTTTATCTCCCCGTAATTAGGTATGTAATTCTGTATATAATTATGTAATTCTGTATTCCTAATGAAATACAATTGACTCAATTCTCTCAAAATTCCACAAATAGCAATTTTAAACTATAATCACAAGATAATATAGTCATCCTCCTACAGGACATCCTTGCGAGTGCATTAGGTATGTGGGAATTCCAGACTCTAACGGCATTCCAAACCTTCACTACGAAAGATTCTTATGGCACCCATCCCTCCAATCATACCCAAGCCTTCACGCGGGAGTTTCCCGCAAGTGCCATCCACACTCCAACACTAAGATCATGCAATTACCCCTATATTAAGAGCAAGGTCGGGGGACCCTTCCAAGGGTACCTAGTCCCCATGCAGACCTCTAAAGGTCTCATGGTCATCCACTCACCTACAGGACCACTGGGGATAAAAGGTTTCATGACTAGAGATAAGGGAGGCTCCAGTAATCAATCTAGAAAGAGGTACAACTAGAAAAACTGACCAAAATATGCTCATTTGAATGGTACAACCACAGACCAAATATCACCCACCATGTACAGACGTCATCACTACTTGGTGTATCTCCCACTAATGGTTAAGTCAGACTGGGCAAAGTCAACAGCATCTCTTGGGGACCACTTCTCCTAGCACGTGGAAGCCAACCTCTTTGGCCTAACCTTCCATCTATATAAACCTCCTCTTCATCTACCTTGGCAAGGATGTATTCAAACCCTTCCCCATAGGCAAGCCTTTACTCTATTGCTTTTATTTCTCTTGCTTAAAGCTACTCCATCCTAACCCCACTCACCTTTAGGGAGCTATACCATCAATGACCATTGGTATTGTTCCAAGATAATATGAACAACCACCACAGTATTGGTTACCACATCCAACTCCACTAGGGAAAAGTGTTAGCCAAAATATCCAACCCAAATTTGGTCAATCCAATTGACAAAGAACGTGGCCAAGTCCTCCAGTAATGAACAAAAGAAAACCTATGCAACGGAGTAGCTGTAGGCCGTCAGGGATAGATGGTGTCTTTTCCAGTGGTCTCAAACCTTAATCCAACAATCTCAACGAGCACCACCTACACCACCCACCTCAATAGTGGCTTCACATGTCCTTGCCAATTTTAAGAGCAACCACATCTCTTGTGACGAAGAAGATGCCTTTGTTCTCCCTTCAAGTGCTAACACCCTTACCACCACCTCCTCAAGGCAACGATGACTCACCCAATGCCCAACCCAGGTATGGGACCCACTCTAAAGCACCTATAGGGGGAGTGATACCACCATTTGTGGGCCCCTTAGCATCCTTCATAATGAAATGTCTAACACAATTCCTACTATTGCTACCAATTTTCCTCCTAAACCACCTTCAATTAAGTTTCCTTAACTCCCCTAAACACTTTTCTTATACAAACACTCTCCCCAGCAATGTTCACCCTAAACAACTAAAGTCCCACATCCATGAAGTAGATAAAACTCTAATACCTTCTTGGAGACAGAATTCCAAATTTGTCCTCCTTATCCTTCAAAGGTAGCTAAATTTCCTTACCTAAAGAGATAGACAGTTCCTAAGTTTGTGAGATTTGATGGAAAGCGAGAAGATACAAACGAGCACATGGTTAGACTTAGCATCCTTGGTGTCCACAAAGGAAACAATGACATTTTCCTAAGTAAGTTCTTTGAATCCCTCACAAACAAAGCCTATAGTTGGTGTGCCAACATTCACGTGTCCTCCTCGAAAGACTTGGTCAGGAAATATCATGCCAAGTTCTTTTATGTTTAAAAAAAAAAAAAAGGCTAACCATGCTCTAGCTCATTCAAGAATCCAACAGTATGGAGAAGATCTTCTCGCATACTTCAAGAGGTTTCGTGAGAAGCTCTTCCCACTCTCTAAAGGCCACCTAGACAAAATTTGCATCGAAGGGATG
>JAVXUM010000030.1:14480845-14495174 GCA_035590655.1 Pouteria glomerata
TGTCATTAATTAACCCACAAAACAGGTTAATTAATTTCATGATTATTAATTACAAGAACATTTATGTTTTTTTTTTTTAATCTTTACATTATTAAGGATTTGCAAGATGACCAAATGAGCCGTACATAAGAATTGGAATTTCTTAAAATGTATATATGGATATAGAATTTTAGGTTACTCCAATTAATTACTTAATTTGAACCAAGCAAGAAGTTAAAGACAACGACGCAGCATGTGCCTATCCATAATCAATGCAACGGTAATTGTTCCTCGCATCAAAGAAAGGTTAGTGCGGTTGTGTCTCCATCGGGGTGGTCGGGTAAAAGTCGGATGCGCTTTAAGAGTTTGGGACATAAGATTTCAAGTTCGACTCCCCTTCGGAAGGTGGGTTACCGTATTTGCAGGCTCCTATTGACTTCCACTTGGTCAAACCGGTCAGCCAGAGCTTGCCTAAACTGGTTTACGCTTCAGGGCTCTTTCCCAGCTAGGGTCCTAAAGCGTATTTTATCCTGTGCGCACCTGTTACGAGATAATGACTGCAAATTTTTACGAACCAGAAGATAGTGCGGTTGTGCTTTACATATTTCAAGCGGCAATCGACAACATTTGACTGTCGGAAATTAATAGGAGAATAATTTACTATTATGTCATGTATACTAATTAATATGTAAATAGAGAATCAATTTTTGTTTATTTACTGATGTTAACGAGATGAGCGTACAAAGTTACCTCAAGCATTTAAACTCTTTAAAAGTTTCCTATAGGGGTGCACAAAGAACCCGAACAACTCGAAAACCGAACTAATTCGATCACTTTGGTTCGAGTTAGTTTGGGTCTGTATTATTTTGCGTTGGTTTTTGGTTGAAAAATTACAAAACCGATTTTTTCGGTTCGGTTCTGGGTTAGTATATATTGAATCCGAACCAAACCGAAACCGAACCAATATCAAACCGAACCCACACTAAATCGAATTAACCCAAACCAACTTGAAAAATTAATATATATATAAATTTTTATATTATTATGTAATTTAAATATATAAAATTAAAAAGAAATTAGGGTTTTTTTTAGTCTCTTCTTGCGCCGCATCTACTATATCTCTTCAAGCCTTTAATCTTCCCTAATACATGTGGTTAGGTTGTATAATCTTGGTTGTGATAGAACGTATCTTTGTTATGAAATTTATGATGCACGATTATTTTCCATGTTTATCTTATATTATAAATTCTAAATCATTGAGGAGGAGGATTTTTTTTCCTCAATATATGTATTGGCTTACTATACCTAACTATTAACTAATTCTATTTTGTTTTCAATTTTCAGTTGGAGTTTTGTATAATGTAAGTAATGAAGTTGAAAGATACAGGCAATGGACATTGGGCTAATCAATGAATTTTTCATTTTCATTTTGTGCGATGATGGAGTTTGTATTGTTCCAGGTTGATTAATATTTCATTATGGGATTGTATTTTTTTGAGTGATAGTATGGATTGTGTTTTATTATGGATTATATTTTTCTAAGTAATATTATGGATTGCATTTTATTATGAATTGTATTTTTTTGATGATATGATAGACTGTATTTTATTATAAATTGCACTAAATATTAGTTCATTTTTATTTTTAAGTGATTTGTCTTTTCAGCTTTCCATTTTTTTAAGTGAGAAATAGGTAATGATGGACCCGACTCAACTCGTGATTGACCAAACCGAAAATGAAACCGAACCAACCCAAATCGAGCTGAACCGAAACCCAAACCGAACCAACTCAAAATTTTCGGTTCAGTTTGGTTCGGTTCTAATATAAAATCGGTTCAGTTCTGGGTCTATATTTTAAGAACCGAAAAAAATTGGTTCGGTTCTAGGTTATGTATAAACCCGAACCAAACCGACCCATGCACATCCCTAGGTCCAATTGATATGATCGGTGATAGGATTTGCTTGGTGCCAGGCTCCTACTTGCTCAACCCTTGTATGCTCAGGGATGATGTCACGTGTCCAAAATATTATTTGTACCAACTATGAATTTGGGTATTAAAAAAAAAAAAAAGGATCCTAGGGGTAAACGGATGTTTTATATCCCAAGTTTAGATTTGGTGCAAAATTTGCTAAGCTAATAACAAACTATCTAAGGAATACTTTCTCAACAATATGGAATGTCCACTATGTAAATCTGGGTAAAGAACATGCCCTAGGGTAGAACGGTCATATTATGACCTTAGTTCAATTAATTTGAAATTTACAAAGTTGATGTAATACTTATTAATTAAGAAATACTTTATCATTTTTTTTTGGGATACCTAGAATGTGAATTTAGAGGAAAAACCTAATTTTTAAGTAAAAGGGTCATTTTATGGTTCGAATCCAAATCGATTTAAAATTTTCTAAGATATTATGAAACTTGTTAAGGAATATTTTTAAACCTTTTAGAATGCCTAAATTGAGAATTTAGGTTGAAAATGAGGTCAAAAGGTAAAAGATCATTTTATGATCTAAGTCCGGGTCAAACTAAAAGTTGTTATGTTAATTAGAAACAAGCAGATAAATATTTATCAGACTTTTAAGAAATCAAAATACAAATCTAGGCAAAAATTATAATTTTTTATAATGATATAGAGTAATAGTGGTTTTACGATCAATGGCGAAGTCATATTCACTCAAGTAGACTCTCAATTTTCTTTTTCCTTTTCTTTCTTTCTTTCTTTCTCTTATTGTATGAACAAGTTTGCTTGATAAAATAAGCAAAACTTTTTGCCAAGGCTACCTGGTAGTCAATTCTTCCTAACAAAACGGGCAAACATGTCTGCACATCATTACAGGTGATCAAAATCACAAAACAAGTCGGGCAGAACCTTTTTCAAGTTGAAATAGGCAAAATAACTTGCCACAAGCCTTAAAGGCAAGCCAAATGGTGGCTAGGCTTAAATGGGTGCCATGTTGGCCTAAGACCTTAGCTTAGGCCATGTTTGAAGAAGTTTAACGATGTAACAGCCCGGCACCAACACCGCTTGAAGATATTGTTTGCTTTGTTGATAGGCCCGCCCGCAAGCACCCAGAGTAGTGCACGGTTTTATTCTTGGCGAAAACTACCTTAGTGCCCCCTTAAAAGGCCCCCTCAAGAGAGAGGTTTCCACCCCCTACTTATTAGGCAGGTTTTGTTCCCCTCTCCAACCAATGTGCCTTTGGAGGCCCAGCGTCCCTACTGGCATACCGATCTGGCACCGGCTCTGATACCATTTGTAACAGCCCGGGACCAATACCGTTTGAAGATATTGTCCACTTTGCTGATAGGCCCGCCCCAGGCACCTAGAGCAGCGCACGGTTTTGTTCTTGCCGAGAGCTACCCTAGTGCCCCCCCAAAAGGCCTCTTCAAGGGAGAGGTTTCTACCCCTTACTTATTAGGTAGGCTTCGTTCTCCTCTCCAGCCGATGTGGGATCTCACAAACGAATTTTAAGTTCCGTCTTGACAAGTTTGAGCCATTATAATACGTTTAGCGTAGTTGTTTTGGAGCTTTCGAGACCTTCTAGGCACTTTTTGGAGATGATTAAATGAATTAGGTCAAAATTTGGTTCAATACGGGTTCTCCAAGACTAAGTATTGTCTATTTGAAAATTGTTTCTTTCAAACAAGCTAAAATAGAGAATGGGTCCGCCAAATCTTTGGGTTAACCCTTGGAAACACCACCAAGAGGACTATTCCCACCATTTTTAGGTATGAGGGGTCCGAAAATGCCATTGATGGGTCTTTGGAACACTTTTATAAATTTATAAACTATCAACGAATTTTACAATATTTTTATACAATTTGAGGGCATTTTAACTTCGTTTGGATGCTCAAATTATGTCTGGGGTGCCAGCAGCTTCCTTTTTATTGGTAGGAGCTATTTTAGGTCAATAGGGCTTAGATAACCTATGAAGTTGCATTTTTATTGTTTTGAGCCTACTTCTATCTCTTGTCATATGTCTTAGGAATAACTTGCCATAAGCCTTGAAGGTAAGCCAAATGATGGTTAGGCCAAAATGGGTGCCATTTTGGCTCAAGTCATGTTTGGCTAAGTTTAAGTTTTATCCTGACAAGTTCAGCCCATTTTAAGGCCTTTTGCGTAGTTTTTAGGAGCTTCTGGGACCTTCTAGGTATTTTTTGGAGATAATTAAATTAATTAGGTCAAAATTTGGTTCAATATGGATTCTCCAAGACCAAGTAATGTCAATTTGAAAATTGTTGCTCTAGAACGGGTTGAAATGAAAAAGGGTCAACCAAATCTTTAGGTTAACCCTTTGAGGCACCACCAGGATGACACATTCCACTATTTTTGGGTATGAGAAATCTAAAAATGCTGTTGATGGGTTTTGGGACACTTTTATGAATTTATAAACAATTAAAAAAATTCACAATATTTTTATGTAATTTGAGGGCATTCTAACTTTGTTTGGATACTTAAATTATGTCTGGAGTGCCAGTAGCCTCTTTTTCATTGGTAGGAGTTATTTTGGGTTGGTAGGGTCTGGATGACCTATGGAGTTGCAATTTGGCTGTTCTGAGCCTACCTTTATGTCTTATGACATGTCCTGAGAATTCATGTGTATTTTTTTACCTTTCAGGCTTAATCTGGGCAGCCTAATGGATGCCAATTTTTAGGTGTACCGGTAAAGGCCATTGTAGACTTTTGGATCAAATTGATCATTTACTCTAAACTTTGACTTTTATGTGGATGCTAGAGTTGTTTATTTGATGTCTTGGACATGCTTGTGTAGTTTGGTGGCCTTACACCTTAATTTGGGCCTTTAACTTGGCTTTTTTTTTAGTTCTAAGGGTATAACCATCACTTTGCTAGATTTTTGCTTTTTGTCAACTTGTGGTACTTTAACATATCCTACGATTAAGAAAACCTAATCAGTAGAGCACTATTCAACTAAAAGCATTAAAAACTATAAATATTAAATGAGGGTAAAATTGGTGTGCCAATAATAGTAAATAGGGTGAACCTGAGACCTGGAATCAAATAGAGACCTAATTATGGAACGATAATAGACCTAGTGTGAAGTATTTTTAAGTTTCTAGGAGCAAATGCTTCATCCTTAGGAATAGAGAGTAACTTGGTAAGTTTGACTCCCAAAGTAATGAAAGAATCTTTCTAGGTTATTCTACTAATATTTGTGCTTTTAGAGTTTTTAATTTAAAAATTAATACCATTATGGAATTTATAAATGTCATAATTGATGACACTAACTCTTACCCGTATGTTTAACTGGATGATAATGATGACATTATTCCATTGCCTGCCCCTGTTGAGTAAAATAAGGATCAAATGGAAGCAAGTGATGTGACAACCAAGGAAGCAATGGAAAAGAACAAAAAGCTAGAACGATGTTCAAGAGTCAAGCTCAATCAAATTCACAATGAGATATCACACTTATGCTATGTCTCTACTTTAGAATAAAAATGTTGATGTTCTTAATGATGATTTTTAGTTGAATGCTATGCAACTAGAACTAGGATAATTTATTAAAAATGATGTGCGTTCACTTGTTCCTAGCCCCACACACTTAAATGTCATAGGTACAAAGTGGATTTTCAAGAACAAAAGTGATAAATTTGGAACAGTCATTAGGAACAAGGCTAGGTTAGTTATATAAAGATATACCCAAGTTGAGCGTATTGACTTTGAAAAAACCTTTGCACTAGTAGCAAGGCTAAAGGCTATAAGAATCTTATTTGCTATGGCCCACTTGAAATTTAAACTATTTCAAATGGATGTCAAAAGAGTTTTTTTTAATGAGTTTTTGAATGAGGAAGTCTATGTAGAGCAACCTAAAGGATTTGTGGATCCATATTTCAAAAATTATGTTTTAAGTTGAAAAAGGCTCTATATGGACTCAAACAAGCTTCTCGAGCTAGTATGAAAGACTTACTTCATTTCTACTTGAGTTTAGGTTTATGAGAGGTAATGTGGATAAAACTATATTTATTCATAAGAATTCTTGACGTATCTTAATTGCTCAAGTATATGTTGATGATATTGTCTTTGGATCCACCTTTGAATTTGGTCATAAATTTAGAGAACACATCAAAGATAATTTTGAAATAAGCATGATGGGTGAGTTAAATATCCTTTTAGGTCTTCAGGTTAAACAGTTAGAGAATGGAATTTTTATTTCACAATCTAAATATGCTAAAGGCCTAGTTAAAAAATTTAAACTTGAAAAATGTAAACAGTTAGAGAATGAAATTTTTATTTCACAATCTAAATATGCTAAAGGCCTAGTTAAAAAATTTTAACTTGAAAAATGTAAACATGCTAGGACTACTACGAGTACTTGCAAACCAAAGATGAGTTTGGCAAACCTATTGAACCTACACTTTTTAGGATTATAATTGGTAGTCTTTTGAACTTCACTAATAGTCATCCAGATATTTTCTTTAGTATAGGTGTTTGTACACATTTTCAGTTTAGCTCCAAAGAGTCTCATTTGCATACGGTTAAGAGAATTGTCAAATACGTTAATGAGACGTTTGATTATGGCATTTGGTTCTTATGAGAAACCAATGGTACTCATGCAGGCATTTTGATGCTGACTGAACTGGGTGTGTTGGTGATCTTAAGAGCACCTGAGGGGAGTGTTTCTATGCTGTTACTAACTTAGTCTCACAGCATAATAAGAAATAAAATTCTATATTCTTATCCACTATTGACGCTGAGCATATAGCTGCTGGTAGTAGTTACACCCAACTTTTTTGGATGAAACAAACGCTGGCAGACTATAGAGTTGAACAGGAAACCATGACTTTGTTTTGTGATAATCTTAGTACTATTTACATCTCTAGGAATCCTATCCAACATTCTCATACCAAACACATTAACATCAGGTACTATTACATTCGTGAGCTAGTTGAAGAGCATGTCATATCCATTGATCATATTGGAACTTAAAATTTGTAATATCCCAGATTTCAGTATGGATGTAAATCCATGAATTTAAACATGTTTTTGGTGTTATATTATATTGATGAAGTAGTATTAGTCATTAGGAATACCTTAGGGTCGAGAATTTTGAGAGAAAAAGGTCAAATTGTGTAAAAATAGACATTTTAGCTCAGGAGGCAGCAGAGAGGCGCCCCTAAGTTTTGAGGGGTGCCCGTGACACTGTTCATACCCCTGAAGGGCGCCCGTGAATATAAAAGGGGCGCCCGTGGTGACCTCTTCCAGCTGTTCGATGAAATGTCTAAGAGAACCTAAGTTTCCAACTCTCGGAGGGCACCCATCTAAGTTGGGAAGGGGTGTCGGTGACCCTGTGGGGCACCTGTGACTCCATGTGGGGCGCTTTACTTGTACAGAAATGACCTATTAGAAGAAGTATGACATGAACAGTGCAAGGGATGGTTGGGTTGTCCTTTGAACGTGCTATAGGCATGGTGAAGCTCTTCGATCTACAAAAAAACTTAGAAAATATTTATATATGTAAGAGTGAGTGGGAGAGAAGAGAGAGAAAGAGAAATTAGTGTTGGGAAGAAGAACCATTGGTGGAGAAGAAGAAAGGGAGAAGGAAAATTATGGAAGAAGAAGAAAGAACCAAGAAGAACCAATGAGGAGTCTCTATTTTTGGTGAGTTTTCTATTTTGATTTAACCCCTAGTTATTCACAAGTTCATGACTTAATCTAGGGTTTGTTTTCTTTCCATGGAGTTATAGGTGGTTTGGATTAAAGAAGAAAGAGTTAAAAAGGGGAGAGTTAGAGACATCAAATGGTGGAACACAATAGCTTAAGTTCACCATCTTCTTGCTTTTACTTGCTCAAGTTGAGGTAGGAAATCTTTTAACTTCTTTTAGTATATATTCAATGTAAGGAAGTTGAGAATATGATTTTGTAGAGATTAATTAAAGGTATGATAGTATGAGAAGATAAATTATGGAAAAAACCAAAGTCATGTATGTTAGTTGGGAGATTGAAACCTAGATTTAACATAGGGAGATTTTCTTACTTCTTTTAGCATATATGAGATGTGAAATGTTAGAAAATATGATCATGATGATTAATTGAGTGATTGGAAACATAAAAGATGGAATTAAAGAGAAAAGTGTATGTTTGTGTGTTTATGGAAAATGAATAGAACTAGGTTTTGATTCTTGGGGAATAGAAGATTAGGATTGATTTTGATTGTTTATTTTGAGTTTTATAGGTCTCAAATAACACTTAGAAACGAGGTTTTTAACTATATATGGGGTTAGAAGAAGTTTGGAACCTAAAAACTCATATTTTAGCCCGAATTGAGACTTAGTAGTTCTGTGCGCAACATAGGGGCGCCCCTCACTTTTGTGGGGCGCCCATGAAGTTTCAAAAACATAAAAATGAACCATGTTTGCTTCACTTGTTCTCTAGTAAACCCATACACTAGTTTTAACATGTTAATCTAGTTAATTTGAACTTTAAAAACATGATTATCTATCACATTATGTTGAATCGTGATTGTGACGTTGGTATTATGTTAATGTAGTTTGTTATCGATGATAATGAAAAGATGATGTTAATGGATAAAGTCATTGATTGTTCATAAGGTTATTATGTCAACAATGCTGATAAGTTCGTGATGAATGAAATCGTGGATGAATGTTCTAAAACATATGAAATGAGAAATATGGATTGATGGTAACTAATGAGAATCGAATGTGATTGTGTGATTGATGATGTGTTAGGGAATGTGGTGGGATATGAA
Source organism: Pouteria glomerata (assembly GCA_035590655.1). Taxonomy (NCBI): domain Eukaryota; kingdom Viridiplantae; phylum Streptophyta; class Magnoliopsida; order Ericales; family Sapotaceae; genus Pouteria; species Pouteria glomerata. Next base: position 14,489,557 of record JAVXUM010000030.1, read on the forward strand.
AAATAAGAAGGGTCATGAGTTACCCTCAGGTCGAAAGTCTTGGAACCTGCGTAGGATTTGGTGTTATGCCATTTGGGTTAGGAGCCTATAATCATGACATTACGGTTTGCCGTTTCCGTTGGGTCTGGACCCATAAAAGACGACAATTGTTATAGCTAATCGTGGCCTGGACTATGGTCCTAAACGATGACGTAATGTGCACCCATTCCCAGTATTTGAATTGAAGAATATGTGATTGATTGGTTATTGATGTTGTGATGTAAATGGATTACGTGTTATGAATTACATATGGTACTAAAAGAGAAAGTAAATGTGGATGTGTGAATATGAACTGTATTGACTTTGTAATGGCCCTGTTTGTGTTTATGATAAGAAAATGAAGAAATATTGTGACTTGATAAAGGTAAGGTGAAATGGTTAAATAAGTGGTGGCATCACATGTTTGAAATTGAGGAAAATAAAGGATTATAAAAATATTGTATATTCAATGTTATTTTACATGATTTATACGCTATTTTGAAGTTATGTGGGTACAATTGAGCTGTGCTCACGTCCCTATAGACTTTGTTGCAAGGAATAATTAAGATAACTAAGTAGGCACGGGAGCATGACTAAAAGAGCTCGAGCATGAGTACTCATGGGACTTAGTTAGAATTTTTGGTTAAATGATGAAAATGTTAGTAGAAATGTAATGTGGTTTTATATAAAGAAACTTATTGTAATTTTGGGTTGTGAAGGTCTCAAGGCCTAGGTGATGTAATTATAAGTGGAATATGTTGGGAGATGATAGTTTAAACTTGAATTACCTTATTTTTATCTTATGTTATGGGTTCATCAGAGGGATGTTGCGTTGCTCTGATATGGGTTTGGGTATGATATTGAATGTATTTATGTATTTATCACTCACCCCTCGAGTCACGAGACCCTGGGCGTGACAAAATTAATTGGTCGATACTTTTACAAAGCCTTTAGATCATCTGAGGTTTTAATTTCTCATATCCTCTCTAGGTATTTGTTCCCTAGATTAGGCGGCCCTCTCACTTTGCTGTTAATTTTTTTTTTTTAGGCAAAACATTAATTTAGTAATTTTTTTAGGGCAGTGTATGATGTCTAAAGGTTTATTGTAAGTACTATTTCTTCATACACAATTCAAAATCATATGAGTATTATATTTAATCTTCATAATGGTCATGAATTTGAATTCCTTGATAAACATAAATCTTATGTTTTGGTGTTCCTTATCATGGTAGTGGTGTGCTAATTGTAATTGCATGAAGTTTGGTACACCATGAGAAATATTTTTTCACTACATAATGGATTTTTATTTTTCTCTTTTTGGACTATTGGTTGCTCTTGAGATCTTTCAAGTAGAATCACTTGAAAAGGGCCACTAATGGTATAGAGTATAACCAGCTTGATGACATGTTGGTTATCAAAATAACTACCTATGGGTTTAGACAACATAGGAAAATGGTTACCTACCCATAAGTGTGTAAAAGCTGCCAACTAAAGTAGTAAAAAGTTGAAAAGAAAAAAAAAATTTGGTAGAGTACATTGAAAATAAAAATATTGGTGAAAAGTTATAAATAATGCATTAAGGAGAAAAAAAGTTAAAAAGTAAATTTGTGTCATCTCTTAAGTTAACTTATGGTCCATTAAGAGCATTGTGAATTTCTTGCATGCATGTGAAAGATTCTAACCACATTATTTTTAAACTTCAATTCGCATGCATTATGGCCAATTAATCATTGGTATGACATATGTGAACAACTCATAACAGTAGGGTAACTTTTGAAATTTTTATTTATTACTATTTATGTATGGTTAAAAATTTGAAACTGTGTTTAGTTTTGTGTCTGAGGATATAGTACTTGGGATGACCTAATAAATAGCTACACTGTATTCTTCACACAATTTCAATTATTTTGAAAAAAGAATTTTCATTGGAAAGAAGTGGGATGGGTGCTCTGAGTCGTGAGAAAATACAAAGTGTTGATTTGAAGTTTATTGCTTTCATAGTGCCGTGGGATGGGACTTCCCATGAGAAGAGCCTATTTATGGCCACAGATAGATTTTTTTTGTCCAAATTTGTTGTTTTAACTTGCTGTTTCTCTTTGCCAGCTAGCTGCTTCTATCTATCTCACTCTTGCATATGAATTGAGGTATATCTTTTACCTTTGGTTTATTCGTGTCTTTCTTGTGTTGGCTGGTATTTCTTTGAGTCTTTTTATTTATTTTATTCACTTAGGTTGATTGTATACCCATGTCATGTCAGTTTGTGTTAGTTGAATGGGTTATTTGTCCACCTACTTTTCGTCATTTTCTATATGTAGACATGGGACCCAAATGTAAAAATAGAAATGGCTTTAATACTCTTAAGTTTAAGGGTCAATCTGAACAAAATACTTATATTAAAACCTTTAAATATCGTCCTATAGTTCTTGAGTATGGCATTGTGCTGTGGGATTTCCAATGCCCTCTTAAATGGAACTGATGTCCCATATCAAGATAGTGCTATTGGAGAGCTTGTTTGTGAGTTCTATGGGAAGGTGCGCTTTGTTGATCTGTTTACTAGTGTTTTTCGTTCATATGTTTATTCTGTTGATACTAAGTTGTCTCCTGCTATTGTTTATCACTATTTGAATATCCCTAGACCCTCTCAAGTTGATTTTGAGCCTGTGCTTGTTGAGGATAGTCCCTCTTATCAGGTAATTGATTATCTCCGCCCTTAAGGGTCAAGTACATTAGGTTCAGGAGACTATTCCTTATCAAAAGCTGTTTGAGACTCTTGTCAGGTAATTACTTATCTCTTCACTTAGGGTGAAGTAGACTGGGTTCGGGAGACTATTCCTTATAAAGAACTATTTGAGATATATAGAATGATGCATTACTTTTCATGTCACTGCTATCTCATAACATTGTAGGCTTATACTTCATGCTATCATCACTAGACGTGTCTTTGATTTGCCATTATTTATGTTCCAACTGATAGCGGTTGGTAGGGGCTCAATGTCTAGGTAAGATTCTATGCCATTTAGTGTCTTTATCACTTATTTTCTTATGACTCATGGTATCAAGAGTCCTGCTAATTACTAGTTGATAAAAATGCCAAATTTCATTGACCATGTAACTACTTGTCGAAGTTGCACTCATTCTAGACTTTTTGATGTTCCCCTTCTTGTACCATCACATCTGAGGGGTACTCCTCATCTCGGCAGTCCTTCAGGTCCCTCCTCTAGTGCACATTCAGTTTATGATTTTAGTTCTACTGGGGCCATGATTGCTTAGAGGCAGAAGGAGAATAGTACTTTCCATTTTGGGGTATATCAGTGATTCTCAGCTATTAATGCTAGATAGGTGGAGATGACCACAAGTTAAATGGAGATCGATGCCTATCAACTTGCCATGTAAAATTGCTAGAATGAGATACACTACACACTCACCTTAATATAGAAAAATTTGAGCAACACCAGCTATAACTTTGGAGATTCATTTGATGACTACTTCTTCGGTTTTGGTACATATGATGGTGGAGGTCGTGGTGGCAATGATAAAGACGGTGATAACAATGACGATAATGATGATGGAGAGCATTAATTTGGTTTAGTTATTATGTTTTGTTAATTTATGTCAAATAGAGGAGATATCTTTTGATGTGGATTAGGCTTTTGAATTTGTGGAACGTAATAAGTAAAATCTTCTAGAACTTATCAATTATGTATGTGATGGATGGATTGTCATGTTAATTATATATATGATAGGTGGATTATGATGGATATCTATTTTCATTTCTATATATTAACTTTTTCTCATCCATTTGTTATTATTTTTTTATTTTGCATGATGCCTTGATCATTTGTTTAAGTGTGCACTAAGTAGGTTTAAACATTCTAACTTGCGGATCAAAATGATTAACTGGCATTATTTTCTAAGGCTTTAGTCTTTACACTGAGTCAAAATTTTTATTGATTATTTGAGTTGTAAAGTTTCTGAGTTTTGATATGGAATTGCCAAAGGAAGAGATTGATAGGGATTATATTATAAATTGACAACTTTATAGTTAAAACAAAGTCTTATAACATTTAGACTTAAGTGTAGGCTAAGACACTAGAGTCTTAAGTCAGGATAAAGTGTAAATGTCTCAAGAAAATGTTTTGATAAGCCTAGAAATCTACAATAGTAGAACAGAGCCACAATACCAATTACATGAGATGATCGCAAGCAGGGTGCAAGTAGCCATGGAATAATACCGAAAGTGACATTCTAGAGTTTGGCTGTGTGAGAAGGTTGCTCTAATTTGCGGGAAGGCTCCAAGAGTGAGCTTATTGAGAAGTGAAAAATCTAGTCTCCCAGGTTGATGTTTTGGTTTCCTATGTTTCCCAGGTTTGATATATACGCATCTTAGACACGTTTAGGGTTTAACTGAGAGAACATTTTCATCATATAGTACGTCAGATAGTTTAACAATTCTCTCAAACAGTTAACTAATAGCTTGTGCATTTGATTTGAAGGAGTTTAGATTTCGTGTTAAGGATTCAATAGGCTGAGGATTTAGCAAAGGTGTTGAGGATTTCGTGTTTTGCCTTTGAGGAGTCAGAGAGCTTTTGCTAAGGAGTTGGTAAATTGAGGAATCGAGCAAAGTCAAGAATATAGAGTCATGGAGTTAAGTCTATGCAAGGTTGAGTTTGTAGCCAGCGTTTTATTTAGTGGGAGTTTAAGGTTTTTCCTGGTTAGGATTTCCTCATTAAATTTGTGTTTTCTCCTATTATTCTATTGATTATTAGATTATCTAGCATATTATGAAATTTCAATTTTAATGTAAAAAGTTATTCTACCAAAAAAATATATATGAAAGTAGAACCAAAATGAGTTCACAATGATATTGTTGTAATAAAAGTGCATTCATATGGACTTATTATTTTAAAGTAATTGCAAGTGTTGCACATTATTCTGCTCACTTTTCCTAACATACTTTTGCATAAATTACATTGATTACCCTTAAGGTTTGATGAAAATGCATAGGACCCATATAGTTTCTCAGATACTTATTATCTTTACTTTTAAAATTTTATCCGAAACTCCTACTAATGTTAATGTGCCATCAGTAGCTCTAACATATGAATGAACTTAGGAGGATTTACATAAAAGAATTAATGATCATTTAATAAAAAAAAATTAAAGATCTCACCATTAAAACAAAACAATCCTACTAACATTGGAACACTCTAAATGTAATACGCAATATTTATTTTTGACTAGTATTTAAGATTTTTACTCATTTAAATATTTAGACCTAAGATTAAGTTTGTATTGTGATGTATATTTTATTTTCTTGGACCAGTTGGGTACAGAGTTGTGTTTTGGTTTTAGGAGCATGAGAACCAGCATTCTTTTTTTTTTTTTACTTCTTTTTTGTTTCTTCTTTCTTTTTCCATACTTTTGTTGTGCTTTAGATTTCTTGTAAACCAAAGGGCAGGTTAATCACAAATAAGTCATAATCAAATACATAACCTGTAATACCCCTCACTTTTGGTGTACTTGGAGTTCCTTAATGAAATATACACTTTCTTTGAACACGAATGAGGATGACCAAGTGATCTAGACCTTGATTTGAATTT
>JAVXUM010000030.1:14495274-14513818 GCA_035590655.1 Pouteria glomerata
TTTCCAAACCCCTAAACTTGAATTAATGTTGTCTAAATTTGTTTTAGGGTTTTATGATACTCAAATGTTGTCTTCTTCGAGCTAAGTTCAAGTCATAAGAGGGTTCTTTAACTTAGATTTCAATTTGAGTTCCAAACATACCAAATGTTCCAAGTATACTTACTAAAAAAAATTCAAGGTATTACAGCAGCAGTCGGATTAGAATTACAAGAAGACATCACCTGTTGAACAATGGTTTCAATATCACTTAAAGAGAAGGTAGAAGAAGGCACTGGAGAAGTATTGGTCACAGCTGCAGCTTGATTTGGCTTTAAGAAGATGCTTGAGAGGAAGTTGATAATTGAGAGCATTCAAGTGGGTAATGGCCAGGGCCAGTCTTAGGACAAACACAAGCAGGGCAGCATTTATAAGAATGGGAAGGGTTGTTGCAAAGTTTACAATAGACTGGGTAAAGCTGTTTAGAATTGCTACCACGAGACTAAGTGGATGAGGCTCTACTGGGATGAGTAGTAACAGCAATAGTGTCAAGAGTTTTATAAATTCTCAACCGAGTCTCCTCAGACAGAAGTTCAGAAATAGCTTGGTCCAATGTAAAAAAAGGATTGTGGTGTAGTAAAGATGCTCGAACATGTTCAAATTTATTAGTAAAGGATATCAGAAACATTATCAGTCGTTGTTGATCACGATAAGATGCAAATTTTGTGGCATCGGTTGTGTATGACCAAAAAAGCTCTAAAAGAGTTAATTGGTCCCAAATTGCATGCATTTGAGATAGGAAAAAATAGATAGATTGGCTAGATTCCTGTCTGATATGAAGGGTAGAACTGAGTAGTTGAAATTGGTAAGCAAGATCTGCAATGGTGTACCACTATCGAAGAAAATCCCAAATATCTTTTGCAATATCAAAACGACTAAACTGGAGAACAATAGATGGAGAGGAAGTATTGTGAAACTATGTAATAATTTGATGATTCTTACTTTTCCAGTCTTCAGGTTGATTAGCAAAATCGTCATCATCTTATTCATCTTCTTTATTGGTAGCCCTTTTAGGTTAGTAATATCTCCAGTAATATATTGTCAAAGTTTTCGACCGTTGAGAAAACTTGACATGGCTTGAGACCAAGAGATGTAATTAGAACCTTCAAGGGTGATGAGTATGGGTTTGGAGATCTCTGAATGATCCATGGATAAAGGAAAGAAGAAGCAGCAAGAAGAATATGTTGAATTGGAAACAAAATTAATTAAAAACAGGTCTGTGGAAGTGGAATCGTGGTAAACTGATGCCAAAAATGGATTCAAATACCCCCAAATAGGTAGGAATTGATATGAATCGATTTAGAAAAGGCACCCGGGGGGCTGAACCGACCAAAGAAACACCCCAGACCGGCCTGGCAGTTCGGTTGGACTAGATTTGGGGTGGTAGCTCATGCTGGAGCCGAGTCTTAACCACGAGCTGGGACCGCGAGTCGAATCTGGGATGGAAGCAGCGAACCGAGGGCGAGCCGAGGAGCGAGCCAAGCCAGCCCCATGTGCCTGGTGCGTGGAGGCACGTGGATGGAGGCGAACGAAACTGCAAGACTTTTGTTGGCGTGTGCGGCGATTTTGGGCGGCGATCGTTGCATCAAATCGTTCGTCTGAAGGAGAGAAAGAGGATGGTGCTATGTGTTCGAAAAAAATGAGAAAAATAAGGTGAAAATTACCAAAAATAGTAGCACGACATATTTGTTTCTGGTAAAAAAGAAGAAAAAAAAAAGGAACACCAATCCAAGAGTTGTGGATCTAATTCTGATACCATTTAATAGAAAAGAATGAATGAAAAATAGGAAAAATTTTGTATCTATGATTATATTTTTACAATGGAAGAGCAGTCCTATTTATAAAGGTGCAGAAGAGAAAGAAAGTAAAAAATAAACTTTATTATTATAAACTTACTCAAATTCTACTGCTCAAATTCTAATTATTTAAGAATTATAGATATGCCTTAACAGTATGAATCCGAATACTTCCTGGGAAGCATTCAACAAACAAAATTAGTATGAACATGAATACTTCCAGCTGGATCCAGTCAACTGCCTTTCAATAAAGTATCACCTGGTGAGATACGAACTCAGCAATTACTTGTTGCTACACAAAAGCAGGGGAAATAAAAGTTATGAATACTTCCTGGAACCACCCAAGTCATGTTTGGATGGTCCTATACAATTCGTCAGATGTATGCATTTCATATGAGAAAACATTGAGCTCTCTCTCTCTCACACATTGACTAGTGGAGAAACGATTTGAAAGGTTTATTTTCTATTAATTTGCAACCTCTCGATCTTAACCCTCTTAGTCCCATTAATAACCTGTTGAAACTTGGCTGGGACACCCGGAGGGGGTAAGTATTATCCTCAATTATTATTTTAAACCACCGAAATAGAAACTTGTTTAACATTTTACCTCGTTTAATTCTTGCCGTTTCATGCATCCTAAAACTGTCGAGCCCACCCTCATAATCTAACTATACAAGACCCTATTCGCCTAATTTATAAAAGGTTTAGAGATATATAGAAGTGTAATAATAATTCCACATCACATTCTCTTTAATTTGTTGCAGGTAATGTAAGTGGCGAGCACGGCAACAACCATGGGAGCAAAATTGGCGTGCAACCGCATCCTTCAAAGACAGCTCCTTCTGCAACTGGCAACCCACATCCGGGTAATTAAAGATTATTTCATAAAAAGTACTGATTTTGAGTCGTTCACAATCACCCCCTTTTAACACCCTCTGGACTAGAAAAGCCTCTAAACCAAATGATTTGGACTACGTATGTACATGCTAATAACCCAATTTGAACCCAATTTATGCTCTCCGATATATTCTATATTGTTTCATTATCATATGTGAAAATTTTGGTATGCTTGAATATCCACACAATCAACCACATAAATAAGAAGGAAAAAAAAAAAATAATAATAATAATAAATAGACAAGATTTGATGAGAAAAAAATCCAAATTGACAAAAAATTTTGAACACTTCACTAAATCACAAACAAGTTACAAAAACTTAGGTCTCATTTGATTTGTTTTTCTATTTTTTGTTTTCAGTTTTTGTTTTTATTTTTTAATTTTGAACTTATTTTTCATTTTGATCTTTTGAAAACAAGAAAAATAGTTTAAAGCGCATTTGATTACTTGTGTTTTCAAATTTTATTTTAGAAAACAGAAAATGAGTTTATACATAAAATGAAAAATGACAAAAAATTATTTTGAGTATTTTTAACTCAAAATAAGGAAAATATAACATTTGTTGTTTTCATATTTTTGGAATTTTTAGAACATAAAACACATAAAATAAAAAACAAAAAATAAAAAATAAAAAATCAAACCAAATGCTACCTTAACTTTTAAATAGAGTCAAATCTACAAAAATATATTATTAACACTCTTTCCTTAAATCTTCCACAGACCCAAACCTTAACGAAAGGATCAATTTTCAAATTCTTGAATACATGCTAAGAATAGTTCATGTTCGATCCGTAATCAACCGAATCCATTACATGCGAATGCAAAATTATTTGAATTACCAAAATACAAAGAAGTTGAAAAGTTTTTACTTAATAGTGAGAGAGCACTAAATTTTTTGTATTCCTTTTACTCTCTCAATGTATTTTTCTCTACGTGTGACCCTCGAGAAATCCCAAAATATTTGGAGTACAAAAATCTGGACAAACAGGGCTTTCGCACATAGTTTAAAAAACCATCAAGCTGAGGCTTATGGGAGGGGACTTCCCCTTTTCTTCAAGCAAAGTAGCCGCGGCATTTCCAGCATGTTTTCCAACATAGCTTAATGTAATACTGTGTGACCCGAACTTGATTTTGGTCTGGCATGAAGAGTTTGTAGTGCAACTTTAAAATGAAAATTTTTTGGGGCTCTGTCATGCTAGGTATGGACCGATTGACCCGTCTAGGGTTGTTTATGTGGAATTAAGGTTTCGTTTTAGTATATCTTTATCTTTTTCAGCCGTACAGTGAGCGTAATCACTGTTCTTGTACCAATCGTTAACAACAGTGGATTTCTTCTCCCCTGCCCGTGGTTTTTTCCTGTCTTAGATTTTTCCACGTAAAATCTCGTGTTAAATTTGTCTTCACTTTCTTTGTTGCTTAACTGTGTGATTTTCGAACACTTAATCCTTAAAACATACCTCTTGGTATTTTTTCACGGCTTATAGTATTCTTCTCGCACCTTCAATTTTCACAGATTTCTCTAAAGCCCAAACAGTATGTTCTAAACTCAAACTTTAATATCTTTGCCTATGTTATATGGTTTGAAATTCTATTTTTATCATAAATTGATAATCTAATAGAATACCTAACTATTTCCTCATTTGGCAATTCCATATAAAAACCAACTAAATTAAAATAACATTCAAAAGATTGAATATGCTTCGACTCCCCCTTAATGTAGATCTACCTCTTTATTTATATTCCATCTTTTGCTTCATGTATATCTTGAATATGCATGTAACTGTACACATTGATTTTAAGTTACGTAAATGGGTTCCAAAACCACTTATCTATCGGTTAAAATTTATATATTTCAGACTTGTTAGGAATTAAATTTAAGAGTACAGAAAAATATCTAAATATTAATTAGGCTTGGAAAATGGTATTAAATTAACTGAATATTAATTAAACTTAAGAAAATTTAACTCCTCTCATAGTAACAAATCTTTGTATAATTCAAATTTAAAAATACAAAAAAAATGTCTACTATAATTAAAAATACAATGAAAATGTCTACTATTAATTAGACTTGGGAGTGTCTAAATATTAGTTAGGTTGAGGAATAATGTTTTTAAATTTTAATTCTAAAGTTAAATTAGTAATGTTGACTATTTTTAATTGATAATAGATTAATTAATAATAATCAATATTAGAGTCATTTATAAATTTTTATAAAGTATAATGTATAATTATTAAAAATAATATTTTAGTTTAAGTTATCTTAATACAATCAATCAAAAAATTATTTTAATACAATTAAGAATAATATTATTTGTCAAGTTAACTTTGTAAAATGAGTTAAGAATTAGAAAAATAAGTGTATATCAAAATTGAGAAATAATTTGAAATAAAAAGAAGATTAGGCAGATTGGATAGGTTTGAGATTTAATATATATTATAGAACTAATGTTGATTTTAGAATTGGATACGATCGAGATTTGATAAAATATTAATTTTTAGCAGACAAATAAAATTCTGACTTTAGTTATTTTATCAACTCACCAAAATTGACAAAAATAAAAAATATAACCACAAGAAAATAACTCTATTTAATAGAAGTATACAATTTTGTTAAAATATTTTAATATTAATTTAAAAAAAAATATTATACAATTTCGTACATATCAACCGTAATAATGTCTTATATATAAGATATCTTAGATATTATATTATCTCTTCTCTTCTTACACTTTTACATCGTTTCACATAAAACGTCTCTCCTATTTTAAATATGAAATGCCTCTTTTGAAAAATTATTTCACATATTGGGGCGACATAAAATGGGCCTGTTGGGTAATTTCTCTCTCTTTCAAATGTATATCATATATTCCACTAACAAATCATATCATATTTTTTACTATCATATATATATATATATATATGTTTCCAAAATATGCTAAATTATTATTTTCACATTATATTTCATTAATGCTTTTTGTCTTCTTCGTTTTCATTGTTTTTCCTTCTGGTGAAATATTTTCTTTTCACAAGAAAATGAAGGAAAATGGATTGAGTAAAAAAAAAAAAGTTATATTTTTTATTGAAACAATGGTATGTATTAATAAAATAGGAAGTGATAGCTCAGTGAATTGGGACTGCTCCAGATGATCTAAGTTAAATCCGGTGAATTGGGACTACTCCAGATGATCTAAGCTGAATCTGGGTTACCGCCTTAGCGCTGGTGTGGTGCCTGCTAAAGAATCTCCGATGCTTAAGCTAGCAAAAGAGTTTGAGAGTAAAATTTGGTAGAGTAACAGCAAGATAGAGTATTTTGTGTACCCGGACACCGGAAGTAATAGTATATATAAAGTAGTGTTAAACCTGCTTGGAGGTTGTGCATAAGAATTATATTGAATCAAGCTTCTCACTCAATCAGGCTGCGCCACATGTATTTACAGATCCCCATACAGATATTCCTTAATTAGTTATCAAAACCATTAGTAGGCAGGCAGCACCCACATTAGCGAGTATCGTGGAATATATCAGAAGATGGTTATATGCATTCTGGTGACGTAAGCAATTTTATCCACGCGACTTTAGTTAGCTGAGGCTCCCAAATCTCATTCAGTCGAGGCTCTCAGCTCGTTCAGTTGGTTAGGACTCCAAGCCATTGAGTCTGAGTGGGAACGTTAGTCGATTAGAGCTATTGACTGGTCAGTTGGGTTGAACCTGCTATGGACTCGATCGGGAGACATTGACCACTCGGACACACCCTATCAGATGCCCCCAATTCCCTCGGCTGTTGAAGATAACTGAGAGGAATCTCTCTTTCGACTATGACCCTAATATTGCTCAACATGTTCACGTTAGTCCTCTATAAATGTCCTAGTCGGGAAATTCAGTTAGGCAATCCTAAGAGACCATTTGAACTGTCAAGTATTTTCGTTTGGGCTATTATTGTACTTATATTAGATGCCCTCGATTCCCTTGGCCAGTGAAAACAGTTGAGAGGAATCCATTATTTCCTTTTTACCATGATCTAAATATCACCAGTAAAGAAACTCAGTCAGGAAACTCGGTCGGGAATCCCGAAAGGTTATTTGAATTATTGAGTAAATCTATTAAAACTAACGGTTGAAATATCTGACATTTCATACGCACATTTAATGTGCCGTGGGAATGATATTGCCTGCGCCATAATGTCGTTTCATTTTCTGCACGTCCCATACCACGCGTCTATTTAGTAATGAGGACTTTGTGTGAATTAATCCTAGTCATTCGATGTAATTGGATCTGAACTGTTGAATTTAAAGTGGGAATAAAATATCCACAAATAAGATTTTGAATCGTCGTCATCTCCAGATTACAAGTTCATTCACTACAACCAAAACTCTGAACCTTGAGTGACTTTGATCTTCACATGAGTAAGTTTCTCCATCAGTTGGCTAAGTTTTTTTTTTTCTCCTGCACTTTTTGTTTGTATGTGTTAGTTTATCCAACATATTTGTTGGTATTTTATTCTTATAGAGAAAGACTCTAAAAAGTAGATAGTAATGTTAGAGCATAAGGTATGGCCAACTGTGAAGACTTGGTTACGGTTAGGGATTCCTCATCTGCCCCTAATTCTTCTGAGGTATATGAGGTTTAGGATGAAAATCTTGGGCCAATAGTGAATGAGTGCCCCTCTCATGTTGTAGAATCAAGCAATCTTACTAAAGAGAAGACCTAATATTCTGTAGAAAACAACAAATCGAGCTTGAGTGCTGCCAAGATCTAGCAGCTACGGTTCGATTTTCAATTTTTCCGTTCTATGTCTTTTAGGGTTCTAGAAGAGAACGATAGGGCCAGTTGGCCAAGGGACTGGGAAATTACTGTGTATGAGGGCGCTTTCGCAGGCGGCCTCAACTTCCCCCTGATCAAACCTATACAGAAGATCTGCTAATGGTGGAAGAGTTCCTCTACTGTTGCAAAATGACAGAGGCGGGCAGAAGCTGGTGGTTCTTCTCAGGTCAGGAGAGGGACCTCAACCTAGTGACTGGTTTTCCAACCTCTCATAAAGGTTGGAAAGATAGATTCATCTTAGTATATGGTGATAGGTTAGAGTTCCAACATTCGTAGACACCCGATCCATTAATAGCACGAGTCATTCGACATTGGCGAGGCCTAATGAAGAGAGGTATGAGTTTTCTCTTTCTCTCTTCTTCTGTCTTTTTTTTTCTCTCTCTTTTAAGTGGTTGGTTAAATACATTGACATTTGTTCTGTTCTTCTATTTTTTTTTTTTTTTACAACCAGACCCAGTCAAAACTGTCTGAGGAGTTGAAAGCCTAGGCCTAGGGTGTAAAGGACTATAATGTCCATGAAGTATACCTCTTGGTGAATGTCGAGATGCTGGTGACATACATGCTCAGCCTAGAGCCTACTCGAGAGGCATTGGCTGCTGAACGTGAGTGGAGTGAGTGCTTAATCTACTTATTCATTTTTATTTTAAGCTATTCTTACTCTTATCTCATTTTTTTGTGCAAATAATCCTTCCAAGTCAACTTCACCACCTCCCATGGCCCATTTGAACTTGGACCAATTAAAAAGAAAAAATAAAGAGCCCACCAAGAGAGACTCGGTGAAGAAGTCAAAATTAGTTCTCGGGACCAGCTCGAGAGCTACAGATCCCATTAAGGAGAATCAGTCAGTCCCGGTCGATCCTCTTGTTTAACCAGAAAGGGGTTCTTGCCCTTGCTGCACTTCTTGCCAAGTCCGGTGGGTTTTTGAGTTTGAGTAACGATCACTAACTAGCCTGGAGGAGTACTTTGGCACTGGTGAAGGAAGAAGAAATATACAAGCAAGACAACTGCTCCAGCTTCCAACTAATTCGTGATTTGATTCACGATATTGTCAGGGTAGGCCTTTTTTAAATTTGCTTCTTCATCTTTTTATGTAGTGAGTATTTCTTCATTCAAGTTGAGATACCTTTTATTTCTCAATCTCTCACTCGATCAGCTATCATGACCCACTGTATGATGATTGCAGAAAAGCACATGGCAGCTGATGAGAAAGAAATAAAGAAGCCCAGGGCTAAAATGGAAGTTGGCAACCAGAGGGTTAGATCTACCTTGGAGCAATGGGATGCTACTCAGGTTTGCCGAGGAGGCACTGAGGGTAGAGTTAGCCAAGTTGAGAAAGACTTAAGAAGCTAAGAAGGCAACCTAGAAGGTTGAGAGAGTGGCCCATGAGGTAGAAAAAGTGGCCCTAGTTGAGAGAATAATTAAAGACTACAAAGGAAGTGAAACATTCTAGATTGAGCTTGAGGAATGCTTTAATCAAGCTTTTGAAGTCACTCGGTACAGGGCTGGTTTGCTTTTCTTTAATCTGGACTTCTCTAAGTTGCAACTGGTCGACCTTGAGAGGACCACTGGGGCTGAGGGTGGGAGGAACATTGAGGAAAATGATGGTGAGATGCCCAGTCCAAGGCCCCTTCTGCTTGAGAGAGAGAGATTTCTTTTTTTTTTATTTCTTTTTTGTTTTCTTTTACTTTATTTTGGAAGATTGTTGTAAATTTTTTTTTTTTTTTTAATTTTGGTTATCAAAGGCTTATTTTCATTTACCATATTAGGTTGATCTATCTTTGTTTGTCTACCTCATTTTCTTTTTTCTCTATGACTAATTCTTTAGCAATAAGTTTACATCACTCGGCTAGACTTCATGGTTCTTCACTATTCTACCTAGCCACATGAGTTGAGTAAACGTACTTCAAGGTATTCTTTGTCAATGTAGTGTAAGTTTATTTCACTTGGCTCAGCCTCATGGACCTTCATTATTCTACTTAGCTGTGTGAATCGAGTAGCTTTGATGTTAAAGGACTATTCAACTTCATTGTTGACTTATATGGATCTTGTAAATAAACTCATGTAGCTTTAATGTTAAGGAAATTGATGTTGCTCAGATAAGTCAGAAAACTTGTGCCTACCTCATGAATTAAGATTGTTGTTTCATCTATTTATTTGGTTATATTGATCCTTTGTTGTTCTGTTCTGTTGGTAATATTTATCACTTCTGATATAGGCCACGTGAGCCATCATTTTGTTCAGTCGCATGAGCTGAGCAAGTTCTTTACACTACTCAGTCACGTGAACCAAGCAGGTATACTTGCCTCGTGGGCATTGGCCTCACGAGCCATTAGCCGCGTGAGCCACCTCCGTTCTGCTCAGCCACGTGAGCTGAGTAGTGTCTTTGCACTGATTGGTCTCGTGAGCTGATCAGGTATATTTGCATCGTAGGCATTGGTCGCGTGAGCCACCTCCATTCTGCTCGGCCACGTGAGTCGAGCAGGTATATTTGTAGTGGAATCCCCAAAGTAGAAGATTTCTTATAGTTAAGTTCCCAAAGTAGAAAATTTTTGAGATCTGCTCAAATGACAGATATCATTAATAATGAATGTTGAATTACAATAAGTGTATTACAATTCAAAAATTAAACTTTAAACATAATATCTCGGGAGATGCTCTGCATGCTAAGGTTGAGGTAGCTCCTTACCCCGGAGTGCCTTCAGTCTATAGGTTTTCTTCCTTATGTAAACCAGCACTTCATAAGGTCCTTCCCAATTTTGCCCTGGCTTCTCTTTCTATGGGTTCCTCGTAGATTGGTTGACTCGTTTTAGCACCAAGTCCCCAATAGCAAACTCCCTTAAGCAAGCTCTTGAGTTATGGTACTGATGCATTTTTTGTTAATAGGATGGCATTTATCGTAGCTTGCAGTTTTGTTCCTTCTAACAAATTAATTTCTTCACTCAGCATCTCATCATTCAGATCGTCGTAGTTCAGTGTTCTGGGACTTGGAAGTCTGATCTCCATAAGGATGACTGCCTCAGCTCCATAGGTAAAAGAGAAAAGGGGTTGCCTAGTTGGCATTCTTTTAGTTATTCAGTAAGCCCAAAAGATGTTAGGGAGCTCGTCTGCCAGAGACCTTTTATTCTTTCTAGCTTCGTCTTGATTATTTTGAGGAGAGATCTGTTGGTGACCGCAACTTGACCATTAGCTTGGGAATGTTCAAGGAATGAATAATGGTGACTGATCCCTAACTCTTCACATAACCCATTGAACCGTCTCTCCTTGAACTGTTTCCCATTATCAGTGATGATCACCTTGGAAATGCCAAATCGACATATAATGCTCTGCCATAAAAATCTTTTCATGTTCTGCTTTGTGATGCTTGGTAGGGCCTCAACTCTGTCCACTTTGTGAAATAATCAATGGCAACCATAGTAAACTTCCTATGTCCTTTCCCTAGTGGGAGTGGCCTAATGATAAAAATCCTCCATTGTGCAAACGACCAAGGACTCTGAATTGGTGTTAACTTCTAAGTTGGTTGCCTCGGGATGCTAGAAAATCTTTGAGTTTTGTCATATTTTTTAACGAATTCTCAAGCATCAATCTCTAGAGGTTGCCAATAGTAGCCTACCCTCAGAATTTTGTGAGCCAAAGCTATGTTTCTCAAGTGGTTGCAACAGACCCCTTTATAGATTTCTCTAATTACGTACTCAACTTCCTGCTTATTTAGGCAACACAACAAATGAGAGTTGTGTTCTCTTCTATAAAGAACTTTATCCATATTGGTAGAGTGCCAAACTTCAGGTATGTTTTGATCGATTTGGCCCACTCAACGTCATCCTCCACTTGGTTCATGTCTAGGGTTTGTATGCTTAGAGAATCCAATATCTCAAGTGGCACGTCCAAGTTCTCCTCCCATGAAGAAGCAATTCCTGCCAATCGGTCAACCTCCTCATTCTGAAGTCTTGGGATCCTTTGAAGCTGGAACTTTGAGAACTTTCTAGATAGACTCCTTGCCCTTTCACAGTATTCTGCCACTTGCTTTTATTGTGCTTCATATTCTCCTTGCATTTGCTCTAGGACCAACTGGGAGTTACTACGAACTTTTATTTGCTCTACCCCCATTCTCTGAGCCATTTGGAGGCCAATTATGAGTGCTTCATATTCAGCTACGTTGTTGGAGACAGGAAATTTGAATCGGAGGGCATATTCAAACTTGTCATTGTCAGGAGAAATCAAGGTAATACTAACTTGCTCGGATTGTTGGCTGAAGAACCATCCATATGCAAAATCTAAACCTGATTAGGATCTTTTTCTGAGGTTATGTCTGCTGGGTTGGTTGTGAATTCAATAATGAAATTTGCCCTAGTTTGCCTTTCTACTGCTAATCTCGGTTTATATTGGATGTTAAACTGGCTTAGCTCGACCGAAGACTTCATCAATCGTCTCGAGATCTCGGGCTTGTGAAGGATATTCTTTGGAGGCTAGTCTATAAGTAACACAATTGTGTGAGCTTAGAAATAAGCTCACAGCTGCTGAGTCATAGTTGTAAGAGTAAGGGCCAGCAATTTCATCTTTGGATATCATTTTTCTGCCCCCCGTAGGGCCTTACTCGTATAGTAGACTAACTTTCGAACTCTATTCTCATTTCTCACAAGAGTAGAGCTCACAGCCGATGTTGAAATGACGAGGTATATAAACAGCTCTTCCCCTGAGGTGGTCCAACTAAGCAACGACACTAACCCCAGGTACAGTTTTAATTGTCGGAAGACTTTATCACATTCAGTTGTCTATTCAAATGCTTTGTTAAGCACTTTGAAGAAAGCGTGGCACATGTCTGTCATCGAGAGATGAATCTATTCAAGGCTGCCATCCTTCCAGCCAACTTCTGAACTTCTTTTGTCGTTCAAAGGGCCTATATTTCCATACTCCAAATGTACACTTGGCCAGATTCAGTTTCATGCCATAGTTCCTCAAAGTGTCAAACATCTTCTTTCGATCGACCACATGGGAATCAGCCTTCTTACTTTTCAATAGCATGTCTTCTACATATACCTCAACATTCTTTCCAATTTGTCCTTCGAACATTCTGCTTATCAACCTCTGATAAGTCGCCCTTGTATTCTTCAATCCAAAGGGCATAACATTGTAATAGTATAGGCCTCGAGCGGTGATGAAGGCCATGCGCTTCTAGTCTTGCTCAGCTATCTTTATTTGATTGTATTTTTAGAATGAATCTATGAATGATAGCATCTCGTGGCCCGCTGTCGAGCTAACCAGTAGGTCGATGGACGGTAAGGGAAAATTATCTTTTAGACATGCCTTATTCAGATCAGTAAAATCCACACACATCTGCCACTTTCCATTTGACTTTTTCACTATGATGACATTTGATAGACAAGTGGGGCAGTGCACTTCTCGAATGAATTTTGCCTTTATTAAATTGTCAACTTCTTCCATGATGGCTGTTGCGTTTAGGGTAGAAAACTCTCATCTTCTACTTTATTGGTCTCACTATTGGAAGATGTTTAAGTGATAAGCAATTACACTCGTGCTTGTCTGGGCATATATTTATGGGACTAGGCAAAGACATCCACATTATTTTATAAAAAAAATCCTTTATTTTAGCATTTAAGGGCTCAAGGGTTTCCAAGCCTACTTTGACCATTCTCTCCTGATCGGGAAAGCCCATGATAAGATCTTCTAACTCCCCTTCTGGCTCTCCCTTCTTTATTTCTTCTTCATCTCAGACCTCTAGTCCATCAATTATTAAGGCCTCCTTTGGCTTTTCTTCCTTTAAAAAGGACATAAAACGTTCTTGAGCCACCTTTTGATCGCCCTTGACACTTCCAACTCCATCTTTAGTAAGAAGCTTGACTCAGAGATGGTAAATGGATGTGATTGCTTAGAACTGGTTAAGTGCTATCCTCCCCAAAATTACATTGTATGCTGAAGGATAGTCCACAACCAGGAAGTTAATTATCTTTGTTGCCTGGTGTGGTTCGTCTATGAGTATAATTGGCAAGGCAATTGAACTGAGTGGAGTAACTCGATCATCAGTGAATCTAACAAGGGGCCAGGATATCGGCTGTAACCTCTCTCGATCGATCTTCATTTTATCGAACACCCCCAGTAAAAAATATCGACCGAACTCCCACTATCAACTAATATCCTCCATGTCTTAAAATTGAAGGTGATAACTGAAATACCTAAGGGTCTTCATGAAGCTAACATACCTTATTCGCTTCTTCCTTCGAGAAGGAGATTGTTTGGGACTCTGCCTTCGTCTTCTTCGCTAGTCAGTCAGCCAATACTACTTCTCTCAGTCTGCTTAGCTCTCAAGCAAACTTCTTTTGACCGATCAAACTTTCTCCCCTAGATGCAAAACCGCCAGATATCACCCTATCTCTATGATTGGGTGCAAGTTTTGCCTTGCCAGGTTGGGATTTCTCCTATCTGGGCACCTCCTCCTCGGACTACGCTGTTTGGGAGATCTACGATCTACTTTTTTGTTGTCCCGACCATCCACAAAATGAGTTAACCTACCCTAGCAGATTAGGTCATCTACTTGTCGTTTGAGGTCACAACAGTCATAAGGTTTGAGGTCACAACAGTCATCTGTATTATGACCATGCTCCCTATGGAACCTATAGTACTTATTTTGGGGCCTCTTACTGGCCAGGATGTTCAATCTCTCTGGCCATCTGAGGGCAGGGTCGTTCTAGATCTCAAAAAACATGTTCTCCAACCTTATGTTTAATGGGGTAAACTCCCGCCTGTCATTGAGCCTACTCAGCCCTCTATTAAAGCGGTTATCATACTGCCAGTTTTTGGCGTCTCTATCATCATGGGCATTATTCGGTCCGCTTTGTCATTTCTTCTTCATCTTGGAGCTTCTAGCTCCATTAGACTCTTTCCGTGCCTTCATGGCATCCTCAATATTGATATATTTACGATTGTGGTAAGAGGTACAGCATTCACCTGCTAGAGTAGTACCTGTTTTTGGGCCATCAAGGTTTGCATGACAGCCATCATCTCCTGCATCTGTCTCTCCACGGCATTAAGTCTCTCATCATTTTGGTTCTCCATTGAAACTCCTGGTTGGGATTGCGGTTGAGTGTTTGTGACGGATTTGGTTTAGACCATAAAATTAGCGAGAAAATCGATTCCCATTGACGGCATCAACTGATAGCTCAGTGAATTGGGACTGTTCCAGATAATTCAAGTCGAATTCGGGTTGCTACTTTGACACTAGTGTGGTACCTGCCAAAGATCCTCTGATAGTTAAACTAGCAAGAGAGTTTAAAAGTAAAATTTGTTAGAGTAACGGCAGCGTAGAGTATTGAATATAACTAGACATCGAAGGTAATTGTATATATAGAGTTATTTTAAACCTGCCTAGAGGTTGTGCATAAGAATTATATCGAATCAAGCTTCTTACCCAATCAGGCTGCGCCATGGTATTTATAAATCCCCATGCAAATATTCCTTAATTAGTTATCAAAATTGTTAGTGGACAAGCAGCACCTGTAGTGGTGGGTATTACGGAATATGTCAGAAGACGGTTATGCACAAGCTAGTGACATAAGCAATTTTATCTGCAAGACTTTAGTTAGTTGAGGCTCCCAATAGCTCAGTTGGTCAGGGCTCTCGACTCATTCGGTTGGTCTGGACTCTAAGCCATTGAGTCCGAGTGGGAACATCAGTTGATCAAAGCCATGGACCTGATCGGGAAACATTGACCACTTGGGCACACCCTATCAGGAAGAGGGTACGGTTTCTATGGTATTTAGGGGGATAGACTTTTACCTATATGTCTTTTCTTTTATTTGAGGAGTTCTACTTTTTTTTTTTTTTTTTTTCTTCTTTTACACGAGGAATTATCATTAAAATTCTAATCTTATTCTTACTAATTTGATGAGATCCTATATATCATCAATGCAATCTCATTTGTGTCTCCTGTAATTGTATTATTAACATTTGCAGGACCGGAAGTCGGAGCAAATTGCGGACGTGGGCGCTATAGACCTTGTATTCCCAGTCGCGGATTTAATATCGAAAGCCAAAATTGCAATCCGTACAATAGGTCGTGCCATTAAATGTGGAAGGCCCCAAGATGGTGATTATGGAATATTGATTTTCTTGGATGTTTTCTGTTTCTATTTTAGGTTTCTCAGTTACCGAATTCATGGAACAACTAATTTGGTTTTTCAATGCTATTGGTATTGCTTATATTGAGTAATTTGGAACCGATAAGAAGAACCTCGCTTGATTCTTGCATGCATATGTTGTACATTTATACTCACATGCTTCCCTCAAATAGGTAATGAGTGGTCTTATCAATCTAAGTATAATTCTTAACCAAAACGTGGATACCGAGATAATGTGATTCTCTTGTTGTGGTTGAATTACTTTAATCACTTATTAAAATTTACTTTCTATTGTGGTTGAATCACTTTAATTACTCATTAAAATTTACTTTCATTATAAAATTAAGTTTCAATCTTGTGTCATTATGACACAATTTTTCTTAACAAAAATTTAGATAGAAAACCATTTCTTATGACAATTCTATTTATTTTGAAAAAAAAAAATGTGTGCTAGCAATTCAAACCATCAATGAAGTAGTAGATGTCGCACCCCTAACCTCGTAGTTCGAGATGGATAGTGTGAAAATATGGGAACTAATTAAAATATGTATAAAACCTAATGTAATGTATAGCTAACATTAAATACTAACAATTAAAACATTTAACATTGTCAATCAATCCCATATTAAAATAATAATGGAAGACAGTATCAAAACGAAATTCAACGTACACTCCGGTGACACAATCCAATTCTTATAAAACCATAATAAACATCATTATAATACAATTTCAAAGATATAGCAATTATGGGACTTACACCCCGAGTCGCATAAGTCCAAGTATAATAATAAAGCAGTAAAAAGAAATAGCACTAAGTCATGTCCATTTGCCTTAACTTAACTTGGGACAACTACTCCCTAGCATCACAGGATTACTAGTAATAAGGAAGAGATAAGCACCACCACCCAGCTGGTAGGGTTGTGCAAGTGTGCACCTGTGTGTAATAATCAAACAAATAATATAACTCACAATAATTTCAACAAAATATAATGTATCTATGCAACTTCATTATAATGACTAATGCATTTTTTAATCTCTATCTACTACCAAGTTTATCGTAGGACATGTGACACTTAGCAAAGTACGTAGGGCCAGCAACTGCACACTTTTGACTTATGTTAAACGTCTATCTCAATATATGTCATGGTAAGGAACCGTGTTACACTCACAGATGTATAAAGTCTAGGGAAACCATGTTATATCCCCTGGTCATTTTTCTACAAAATTGTGCTACAGATCTAGTTATACGTTTGTTTGTCTCAAGCAAGGTCCGATTATAGTCCACAGAAATGTCGCAATATAAAATCTCAAGATTAACATTCCAATTCTAATATCTAATCCCTAGTCATATATATCAACTAGGGATCATCTGGTATTTTTAAAAACTCATTTTATCATTTTTTTCAAAATTAAGAATCACACCCATATATCATATACATGGCTTTGCACGTTAACAATATTTATATGACAATTGGACGATGCAATGCCAACCTTTGCACATAATATGCTCAATTATGTAAATAAATTAATATCATCTTATAATAACAATGCATTCTCATTATGTTTAATGATGATTTAGGATTTATTTAATTTTTAAAAATCGATAGCTAATGGTTATGAGCACAAACCACATTTTCAAAATTCAAAATTTAGCATTCTTAAAAATTCAAAAGAACTCATCCAGACAGCTCCATCTGGACACGCGAATCCCATCTAGATGGCCCTGTACAAATGCCCAGCGCCTATCTAGATGACCTATCTAGATGATAGTGCCTAGCAACCATTTTATGGG
This sequence comes from Pouteria glomerata, assembly GCA_035590655.1. Taxonomy (NCBI): domain Eukaryota; kingdom Viridiplantae; phylum Streptophyta; class Magnoliopsida; order Ericales; family Sapotaceae; genus Pouteria; species Pouteria glomerata. The sequence goes on from JAVXUM010000030.1 coordinate 14,512,746, forward strand.
TTCATTTTCAACAAAACCCTGATCTAGAAATTTCCCAAATCACTGGTCTAAGCTATAAGCTTAACAAACCATCATATATAAACATTTAAATATCTCAATAACATTATTTTACAATATTAATTTCAATAGTAACTCAAAGAATGCCAGATTTTCAACACATATATGCGTGTGTATATGTACATATCCATATAAACATGTATACATCATCAAATATTTTACCAAATTAAGCATATAATGTATCAAAGTTATCCTAATAACACATAGAAACACACATATATGTTTAATCTACCTCAAATATGAAGAAATATAATGAAAACTGAAAAAATCCAAGTTTGGCTTTTAAGTTTTCGAAGCCTATATCTCTCACCTCTGGCCAAATCACCAAAGTCATCACCACTATAGCATTTATGATGTTGAATACTCCTTGATCCAACTAGGTTCCCTCCTTGAAAAATATTTTCTCTCTCCCACACTCTCTCTTTCCCACTCTTTCTTTTTCCTCCTGCATACAGTTGATTACACTTGAAAATGTAATTATAAACCCATAAATTAGGCCATAATTCACGCAGTTGTTTACCGGTTTTATAGTTTTTGTCAATTTTAATAATTAATTTGTTTTGTTTTTAAATGCAGTGAAAAGAAGGAAATCATTAAGATAAGTGATGATGAAAGTGGTGAAAATGACACAGTGGTCCAGACACCCTAACAATCGGTTCGGACTAGAGCAAAGGCACGATTGAAGAATAAGGATAAAGACAAAAAATTAGGCTTGTACCTTACTGTTGTTTAGACATTTAGTCGAATAGTCTGGACACCAATAGCTAATTTGCACGAAAAATTTTTAGGTTTAAGGTTTTGAGTTTCTAATATACATACATTATTTTTAGCCATAAGAGGGTGTTTTTTAATACAATTTTTTCTAGAATTTTAGGATGTGGTTTAGGGAGTTTTTAGGGTAGTTTTTAGATTGATTTTTCATTCTATTGTTCATAGATTGAGTTGAAGAATATAAGAGAAATTAGGAGAATGAGTTAAGTTTCTCATCTCTCTCATATTGTATTTATAATGAAGAA
>JAVXUM010000030.1:14518474-14534856 GCA_035590655.1 Pouteria glomerata
ACATTAAACCCTAATCTTTACGTAAACACACCCCAAGATAAAGTAGTGAACTACCCGGACTTGCCGTTGAATCAAGACTCTTATTCACCTTGCATTTAATCCTGTTTTTATTTACTTGTGTTGAACGTAGAATTTATTTAATCCTATTTAAGTTGAGTAATTCAATTAGAATTGAAATTGATCCTTTAGTTTAGATTGCTTTCAATTTGAAGTTCTAGTTTATTATTTAATTTTAATTAGTTTAGTTTAATTAGGTATTTAATTTTATTAAACGCTAAAAACAAATCTTTTGATCCTTTTTAGTTTAATTTTCATATCGCATCCTAGAAACTAAAGCACATTAGGCTCCCTGTGAATTCGACCTCGGACTCACCGAGTTTTATAACTACGACTACCCTCTTGCACTTGAGAGGTAAAACCCTTAACACATTTTAGGGAGAGTCATGTAGATACTTCCCTTTGTCAACTCCCCAAATAACCTATCTGCTTTTTGTTATGTTATTTGTTCTCTCCAAAATTAGTCCTCATTCCCTATTTGAAAGGCAGCCTGCCACAAACCCAGTTACAACTTCTAGTTCAAGAGTGAAATATAAATTTAGGAAATTAGTGAAATTCTTACGGACACAAATTAACTGAAAATAGGTGAAAAGTGTCAAAAATCTACTGCACAATGAAATGGAAAGAATGTGTAAATTGCCCTGCATAGTTATAAACCAACAACAAATTAAGTTTTACTCTTTTTTTTTAATGATTTTATTACATACTTACTATTTTGAAAACTGAAACTATACACTTGTATCCTTAATATTTGGAAGATAAATGATATCTTTTCAGTTCATTCCTAAAAACGAAATCTACCTAAAATTTCTCCCCTGTTCTCTTTGTTCCTTTACACTGACATCTGAAAATTTCATCAGCAAATTTGAACATAAATCCCAAAAATTTTGTCATCACAAATAAAGGAAGAACCACAGTTATGCTTTCTTCCAGTGAATTAACTAGGCACAGTGTGTCACGTGCAATGATGATATGTGAATCTCTTTCAACATTGATCACTCCAAGACAATCAGCGACATCCAATTGACATTCATTAGGATAATTTGATTAATTCTTTAAACAACTTTATTAGTTTCATTAATTAGCTTCACAGATAAATTTTTTTTTTATTCTGTGCCTTCATAGAGTCAGACAATCAACGAGGTTGCCCCATCCTCAATGCTACATAAGCCAGAACCCTATATCCCACAAGCATAACAGCAAGAGCAGCCGCATCCCATCCCAAGTTACCAATACCCAGAAATTTTATGGCCGGAAAGTCAACAACCCTGCAGGGCATTCCTCCAAATCCACAATCATAAACCTCACTCTCCGAGTACTGAACTCCCACTAAGAGCTTGTAACAATAGTGACTGAACGAGACGTATTTCAGCCATGAAACAAAAGGCGGAATGTGCTGAATGTAGTATCCGCCCGCCAGCAAGAACACCAGCATGGTTACAGAAGCCAAGGTCGTCGCCTGTTTCACGTCCATCAGGATGGCTCCCAGCGCCAGCCCGATCCCTTGAGAGACGAGCACGTTGAAGAGGATTATTAGGAGCGTTAAAAAGAAGGTGAGGATGGAAGGTTTCAGACCTCCCATCCAGTACGTGATGGTGATGAAGATGGTTGGGAGGACAAGCTCCATTGGCAAGTCGCCTGCCATCCGCGCAAAGTAGTAGGAGGACAGACGGTACATTCTGGAGGAGCGTTCCCTTGTTAGCATTGGCCGCTCTTGTGGGAAGGCAAATATCGCATTCACTAGAGGGAAGAAGCCCCAGAATATTGAGAAGAAGAAGAGGAGTCCCACCTGCATTTTCCAAGAAATATTTAGGCGTGGTGAAAACAGAGAGAATCAAGTGAAACATTTTGCTGGGCCTTTCCCATGCAATTTGAATTGTGTACTACTATTATATATTGTTTTAGGATCGGTTGAAATCAACATAAAGTATTTTTGTTGATATTGAGAAGAAGATCAGGTTTCAAATACCTGATCTTGTATGTGTGAGACATTAGAGTGCCACCACAGAAGTCCCGAAAGAATGGAAACGGACAAGACTTGGAAAATTCTTAGACCAGAATAGGACTCGTGTTTTCTTTCTTTGAGGCCTCTTTGCAGCAACACCTTGAATTCCACCCACCAACTGCTGGTCCATTGATTTTCATTGCCTACAACATCAAATTAGCAGTCAATAATGACTTCAATGAGTAACTGAATACAAACACAACCTACAATCAAGATTTCAAATAAAGGCAACTGTTGATGTAGTGTGCCTTTGGAAAACTCTCCCGATACCGTTACGTAACGCCGTTATGTAACGTTTTTTGGCTTCACCGTTCCCGTTAAATTTCCATTTTTTACCCGTTACACCTCCGTTACATCCCGTTACATCCGTTATTTTCCGTTACCGTTACATTACCCGTTACCGCGTTTTAAAACCATGCTTTGGATTTTCGAAAAAAGTTCAAACAAAAATCAAAAGTTGGTATTGATGAAGTGATATAAAAAGTGACACAAGTTGGGAAACTTCTGAACTTTTTAGAGTTTTTTTTGAAAAAATTTAATGCTTCAGTAAACTCTTTGGTTTACCTCTTGATGGGGATGCTCTTGCTGCAGATCTTTGTGGAGGCCCACAGCTTCGACGAATCTCATCCTTCAAGGCAGGGTACAGGTTTTTCTTGTAGGAGGACACTAACGACTGTTTGGTTGAATTTTGATCATCGTGGTGGTCTGACCTTCCATGAAACTCATCATCCTGTTTCGTATCAGGAACTACGCCTGCAAATCCATAACAATTTCAGAGTACTGTTAGCAATTAAGTAAATTAGAATATGATAAAATCTAACAAGCAGCATATTAGAAAAATAAATTACATTAAAATAATATTCATATATTCTGATCTCTTCGCCAGTCACAGCTAGTAAGTTGTTCATCAACATTTCATATAGTCAGAAACAACTAAACGGATTTAGGGAGCAAAATTGGAATCCTTTTTATCTGATTTTTTTAATCATCGATATGAACTCAGTTGACATCAGGATCAATGTTGACTCTATGACAATACCTTTCTGAGTTTATGATAAATTCAGATATTTTTAATTAAAAAAATACGCCAAAAAAAAAAAAAAAAGATAAAATTGTCATGTGCTTCTAATAATACGCTGTCACCGTCTCCTTTTCACAAGCAACAATAAATGATCTTAAAGGTGCACTGTCGCACATCAACATTTTTAATTAAAATAATAGTAATACTATATTTATGTTTCTTTTTTTTATATTTTACTAATAATAACAGATGGTAATTAATGTATTCTGTTTAAAATTATTATAATTATTTATGATAATTTTAATTATGATGATTTTAAATAAAATATACCGTTATATCTAATAAAATATAAAAAGACCGTGAGAAAAAAAATATAGCCGTAGCATTAGTTTCAAAATAATTTGCCCAAAACTCTAGTTGACTTGCCCCTGACTTGGTCTTTAGCTAGCTGTCACTTAAATCCTAATCGCCAAAGTATCTGTGGATAAAATTTAGTGAAAATTGTCAAATACAAGTCTTTTAAAACTCATATATATATATATATATGTACCAATGGGTTTAAAGCGAACTCCAAGTTAGTAGATAGCAGCTCTTTTTAATTTGGCCTGAAGCGTATATACTTGACTAGCTTATGACATATCAGTATTTTTTACTTTTGGAACGTGAAAATCTGTAACCGCTATCTCGTAATGGGGTGCGTACAGGACGAATCACGTTTTAGGACCTTATCCGGCAAAGAGTCTTGAAGAGTAAATCAGTTTAGGCAAGCCTTAACTGATCAGCTCGATCGAGTGGAGGTCAATAAGAGCCCACAAACGCTGTAACCCACTTCCAAAGGGGAGTCGAACTTAAAATCTCATGACCCAAGTTCTTAAGGCACACCTAACTTTCACCCGACCACCCCAAGAATGACATACCAGTGTTCTTTAGTTACTTAAAAAGATGGACGAAAGCTAATCCGAAAATTATTAATTGAGATATTTAAAAAGATATATTACGGATAATTTGAGTAAATAATTGACTTATATAAACCACAGACACAGGTTTTCGACCAACCTGTCCAAGTGCCCTTTGTTGTTGGGAAGTTCAATCGATCATGTCAGAGGTCAAGGAAACTGACAGAAAATCAGGGGACTTCATTTTTGGCTACTTATCCATATTGTTAGGAGCTTTGAAAAAATGTAAATTGAGTTTTTTTGTTTTTTTTTTTATTGAGTTTTTTTGTTTTTTTTTTTTTTAAGTTATGTATCATTTAGGATATGTTTAAAATGATAAAAAAATAAAATAAAGTGAAATAAATTATGAATACGTAATTCGTGTAATGAGATAAAAAATAAATAATTTTAAAAGTTTTAAAAAAAATTCAAAAAAAATTTTTTTTTTCTATTTCTCAACACTTTGAACCATACTTCAGTCAGAAATGTGCAATAAGGATCTATGACTATGAGTCCCACCATTTTATTTGTACTCTTAATTTCAAATCGTAAAATATAAGTAATTGATTTATTTTTGTCTTTCCATAAAATAAATAAATAAAGCAAAATAAAAAAATCCGTTCGGCAATAAGTTTGTCTCATTTGGGCAATTTTTTTATTTATATAATTTTTAATTAAAATTTATTTTATTTTTTTATTCAATATATTTTTGACGTACATGTTGCTTTCATTGATTGGAAAATATTCTAAAAGAACATTAAAAATGGTAAATACATAAGAACAAAATGACGCAACATATTGAAATAGGTTGACTTATTTTGCCAATACGTAATTTTTTAAATTTTAATTTTAATTTTTTTAAAAAATGAACAATATGTCAAAATATATAATAAATCTAAATAACAGAGAGAAAGAGAGAAACTCTGTTTATGAATTGGTAATCTTTTAAGATTAAAATTCACTAATTCGATTCTTATTGGGAAATCTACGACTATGAGTACCACCATTTTATTTTTCTTAGTTTCAAATTGTAAAATATAAATGATTGATCCATTTTTGTCTTCTTCATAAAAAATAAAATAAAATAAAATAATCCGTTCGGCAATAAGTTGGTCTCATTAGGATAATCTTTTTATTTACATAATTTTAAATTAAAATTTATTTTATTTTATTATTTAATATATCTTTGACATGTTATTTTCATTAATTGGAAAATAAGTAAATACATAAGCACAGAAAAAAAAAAAAAAAATGCTTTGCCTACACTATTTTTTACACTTTTATTTACATCTTACTGGTGACACGGATAGTCACTACTTCATTTCGTTTAAAATTTTTACAGTCATATGATATCATCTTTATCTTGCGGTTATAATGATTTTGAACGAAATAAATTGATGACTACCTCTCGTAATATACTATAGGCGCAAAATTAATATACCGACTTATTTTACCAATATGTAAATTTTTTTATTTTTAATTTTTTTTTAAATAATGAACAATATGTCCAAAATATATATAAAAAAATCACATTTTAGTGAGTATTTTCTTACAAAGGCTCCGTTTGGCAGCATAATTTTTAGCAAAAAAGTATCAGAAGTTGCTCATTAAGTGTTTGGCAAAAACACCAAAAGTTATTACTTTTCTTTTCTCTTACAATAACTTTTCAATTCAAAAGTTACAATTAGTTATTAAAAATTGTAAAAAGTTGTTAAGAATTACTAAAATTATTAAAAATTGTCAAAAATTTTATTAAATACTTAAAAGTTATAAAAAATTTATAAAAATTACTAAAAAATATAATTTATTTCACCAAACATACTAAAAATTATAACTTATAACTTTTGATTAAAAATTATTAAAAATTAATACTCTCAAAGTGGCCAAAATAAGCATAACTTAATTTGAAAACGCCAAACTAAAACCTAAATAAAATAAAGGTAAAAGAGAAGAACTTTACCGTTAGCAAGATCAAGCAGAAAATCAGCAGGGTTGACAAAATTACACCGGGGAATGTAACCAACCGAACCAAAATACTCCATCGCCGCACTGGCACTTCCGCTGTAAATGGGAAACCCCTCCGACAAAACCACCACCTTATCAAACATCCCGTACAACCTACTCGAAGGTTGATGAATCGTCGAGATCACAGTTCTTCCACCTCTTGCCAGCCCTCTCAATGTCGCCACTATCCGCTGAGCCGTGGTAGAGTCGAGCCCCGAAGTCGGCTCGTCCAGCAACAGCAGACTCGGGTTCACCAGCATCTCCTGCCCTATGCTCACCCTCTTCCTTTCTCCGCCGGACACGCCCCGGAAGAGAGGGCCGCCGACGACGCTGTTCCGGCACCTAATTAGTCCTAATTCCTTGATGACTAACTCGGCTTGTTCGATCTTCTCTTCTCTGGTGAGCTTGTTTGGGAGTCTTAGTAAAGCAGCAAATGTGAGCGTTTCGAGCACGGTGAGGTGAGGGTAGAGGACGTCGTCTTGGGAGACGAAGCCCATGTTGCGCTTCGTGGAGCTGGAGAAGGGCTGTCCGTTGTACGTTATGGCACCGGAGAACTTTCCCGTTTGTCTTCCGGCTAGAGCTGTGAGCAGGGTGGTTTTGCCGCTTCCTGACGGGCCCAGCATTGCGAGTAGCTCGCCAGGTCGAACGATTCCGGTGACGCCATTGAGTACTGATCGAGTTGGCGTCCGATCGGCTGATGAAGAAAAGCAAGTGCCTTGAGCGGTTTTCAACTTGATGGTGTATGCAACATCTTCAAACTGCCAACATTTTTAATGTATGTAGTTAAATTTTGAAAATTCAGACTTTTTTCAAGTACAACATATTGAAAGAACGCTAGCGTCAGTCGTTCAGCCGCAACTGTATTGATCGTGGTGGAATGACCAAGATTTACAGATGATAGGCTTGTGTTTAAAAAACGGTAATGGCTGATAAAAAATATATAAAAAAAAAAATGAGCGTTTAGCTGTAATATAAACGTTCAAAAATATTACGTAATAGAAACGAGCGATTTTTAAAACAATACTGATAGGAGAGAGAGAGGCTCTTGATACATTATTTTTTATCGTACCTTTAGCGTGACAGGGCGTAACGATTCACAAAGAAGAGAAAATCGAGATGGGGATGATTGATCTTGGTCTGACATTCGATCATCCATACACGGGCTCAGGTTCCTCCCTGAATTTTGTGGTTCAGCATGAACAGAAGTTGTTTCAATTCGGTTAGCAACTGGAACACCTGATGGCTTACCAGTGATATTAGTTTCTTGCTCAGGAGGCATCATCTTAATAAGGTTAACAAGACAGAATCAAATAGTGTTGTTAACTTGTTTTTTGGGCTAGGGGAGAGAGAGAGAGAGAGAGAGAGAGGAAGAGAATAGTAATTATCACTAACACTAGAATGAAGCTTGAGGAAGAGAAGAGAAGAGGAATACGATAGTAATGAAATGAAAGAAACGAATAGCCTAATTTTGAGAGAGACTAGAGAGGGGGTTCACATGCAGAGATGGGGTACTAGACCTTTAAGGTGAAGAAAGCACGAGAAGCAGATTGTTAATATATATAGCAGTAAAGAACTACTGGAGACCCACCTATAGCTCTGTCTAGGGGAGACGTATCGGGGTATTTCACTGTATTTTTCTACTTTTATAGTTGTATACACGCACGCATATATATTTACATATATATATATATATGTTTGCATAGATATTTAAATGTTCAGTCCAAGGTGTTTCCTCACCCTCACTTTAATTTTTTCTTCATAGGCATATCATGAGTACTGTTTACAAAAATATATTTCGTCTAAAATGAAGTTATAGTGCCATTTTGGAGAATCCAGTGAACAGTAATTGTCCTTTCTACCAATCTTTATCGATCACATCTGAGAATTCTATTTGCATAAAAAGAAAATAAAGAAGAAAATCAAACTACAGATTAACCTCATCGCCACTAGAACTTTTGATGTCCAATATATTTATAAACCCATTTATAAAAAGTACAACGTTTTCTAAAAATCATAAACAACTTGATTAATGGAAATGCTGCTGTTTGTTACCATGTCAACTGATCCGTAATTGTCATCGCGCCATGTCGTAAAGTAGGTTAAAATAATTGAGGAGAACCTTCATTCTCTCATAAAATATTCATCACTTTTAGTACCAAGGACACGTAGTAAAGCATGAACCCTCTTTTTCAAGAAAAGTTTACTTCATATGTTTTTCTTCTTTGGAAAACCAGCCGCGTCAGGATCACCTCCAGTTTCAGCACTAATTTTTCTTTCTTCTTTCTTTTCTGTTGGCTAACAAGAGGTATGTAAGTAGAAGTGTAGGAGACTTCCATCGAGTTCGATATCTGCCCTGGAATTGAACTTTGATTAGATGATTCAAAAATATTTGTCAGTTTTTAATTTAAAAAATATATTAGCGTTACTGAACCGTTAAAATTTAACAAACGAAATAGGTGTTGCGAGATTAGCATTGTACCAGCTGATGTTAGTTCCCACGTCCTCTACATGGGTCATTTTATGAAATAATGAACCCCTGCCGAAAATAAAAAGTCATGATTTTTTGGTTTCAAAACATGATCAGTCTGTCATACTGATTAGTATTTACGTTGGCCCAAAGACTATCAAAACTGCATCATCCCCCAAAACAAGCCAATATTTTTTCGGCACTGAATTTTTCTATATAATTATTTGAAAGAAAATGTTACTATTGATCCAACATTTATAAACTTAATTTTATATTTTATTTTGATGATAACTAACTTTAAATTAAATTTTCATTATTGATTTTTAATAAATATTGTACAAAATATTATGAATGATTTTAAATTAATACATTCAAAATAATATGCTTGTGAGAGATTGGTATTATTTTTTAAATATTTTTATACAATTTAGATGAGGAAATAAATAAACTTCAAAGTATAGTGTAATAAAAATAAAATTAAGATAGAGACTTGAAACAGAAATTAAGTTCACTTGGATGAACAAATAATTTAGACACATTTTAATTTTCATATTATATCTAAACATTTAATTATTGGTTCAATTTGGATGAATTTCTAATTAATATGATATATTAAACCTCCATATCCATAACTTTACTAAATGAAAATTTTCATGGATATGATTATAACATTATTAAATAGGAGCTATAAAATCAATCATAGAAGATGGAGTTTTAAATTCTGAATTCTAAAATTGGTTTGATTTTTGAGAACAATTTTTGAGGCATAATACATAGTATATGGTCGCGTTTGGTGAGTCAATTTTTAGCAAAAAAATACCAAAAGTTGTCACTATACAGTAATTTGATATTTGGTAAACTACTAATTTTTACTATTTTTCTGCTCTACCATAATAATTTAATATGACAGGGGGCTCCACTTTTTTATACCTTTTTGCTTTGTTGTAATAAAAAACCTTACCAAACACCTAAAAGTTATCACTTTTCTGCTCTACTACAGTAACAATTTCACCAAATACTTAAAAAATTACTCAAAGTTGCCAAAAATTATAATTTTTTTTACCAAACACACCAAAAATTATCACTAACAATTTATAACAAAAAACTACCAAAATTTACTAAAACTTTTGTCCTCTAAACACCCTCTATATCTTTAAAACATCTAAAATTTGGTAAGTGAAAAAAACAAAGAAAAGAAAAGAAAAAAAACCTTAGAAATTAAGCTACAATTCTTCAATTTTAAGTTATTTTTCAAATTCTAATTCCATGGCGAAACTAAAAAGGACAATTTATGATCGATGAATTAATACTTCAAATAATGACTGTTCATGGATGAGATTTGGATACATTTATTGATGTAAGTTCAAAATTGAGAAATAAAATTTATATATAATATAAGGCCTTATGTGGACCATCTTTACGTTATCCATACACGACAACTATAGCTAATGTTACACGGTATAAATATATTATATAATATGTGTGTTATTCTTAATGTGTGATATGAGCAACAATAATGTGGTAAAGTGTGGGTTAATCATCATCCACTTAGGTGTTGAATTAGAACAAAACTACAACTACCCCATTTTATCTCTCTCCTCTACCCCCTCTCTCTCTCTCTAGCACAAGCATGATATCTCCTTTTTGGTATGCTAAGGCAAAAGTGTGGTACCGGTTCCTGGTGCCTTTCTATGTGTCAAATGCCATTTCAATGGGAGAGATTGTGGTTGAGATCGTGTCGTGTTTCCTATAAAAGACTTTTGAGTGGTGTCACCCTCATTGCATATTTATTTTCTTCAAGCAACTGTGACACTTGTCACCTTGTGTGAGTTATGTATTCATATACTACTTATTAGATATTATATTTTTATTCATTGCATGTTTTATTTTTAAAATTTTGAATACAAGTCTTATGAAAAAAATATTTAGGCATGCATTACCAAAAGAATTACACAATTTTTCTTATGGATTTTTTTACATATTCTCATGTAACAATTGCCACTTCTTTCTCTCTATCTTCCTCTGTTCCTCCTCAACTATTAAACATACCAAACCAATGTCCATATCTTCTCTTCTTTTGCGATTAAATAATTACACAATACTGCATAAATTAATCAAATTGTTAATTTATTTTTCAGTAGTTATTTTCTTTAAGTCTCAAATGACCTATTTGTTATTTAATTACATTTGTATATATTATGAGTCAATAATTTAAAGTGATATATTAATGAAGCCTGTATATATGTAATAATTTAATAAATAATTTTATTTTTCAAAACAAAAAAAAAAAAGTAATATTTAACAACTTCTTTGAAGCAATCCCTTTGAAATGACCACCTTAATTGTTTTGAGGACCTTGAATGACTATTTTTAACGGTCAACGAATTTACAAAACTTGTGGTTCCACTTGTTTAGCTACAGCACTAATGCTTTTTGTGGGATCAATATTCACTGGGGCAGCAGTTGCTTATTGCTTTAATTATACCCCTTACTCATTCCACATACGTGTTAGCTAGCCAAGAAAAAAATTGGTCGAATCTTTCTTTGAGTAGTAATACAATTATCAGTAGAGAGATGATTTAATAATTCATAGATTTTCCTTTAATAAGCTTATATTCTTCGTTATCTAAATTAAACAGCACTTGGAACAGTGAAAAACAGTAAATTCCGAAAATTACGGATTTTTGACTCGATGCTGTTACTAATTATGCTATTTTGATTAAACCCAATTAAAGTCTCGCTAGTTGGAGAGGAAGAATGTTAAATTGATTTAGCTCCACATGGATGGAATCATTTATTTATTAAGGAAAGATCTTGTGTTTAATCCACTTCGATCATCTTAGATAGAAGATATTACTTCCAAACAATTACGTTTCATTTGGGACTCACGTTATATATGTTTATGAAGTTCTATCACTTTTAATACACATTTCCCTCCATTGTCTCTATGCTTTAAGCTGTCACAATGTCTTGAGAGAGAGAGATAAAGTTGCGCAGCTACTTTAACATTTTTTTTATAATCACTTTGAACAATATCTAACACCCGGCATAGAGTACTAGCCATGTGTCAGTTTGTTTCATACTTTCTGAAATGTTGTTAATTTTAATAATGATGTTACCCGTATTATTACACTATCTTTTAGACTTTATGAGTGATGACGGATAATCATAAATTCTGTTCGTTTAAAATTATCACAGTCTTAGGACGTCGTTTTCACCTTGCAGCTGTGATAATTTTAAACGAAATAAATTGATAACTATTTATCGTCACTAAAATTGTAAAAAAAGTATAAAATCAGGGTATAAACTTAGCATTTCTTTAATTTTTAAATGCTGCTTCTGACCTTGTGTTAATCAACTGTTTTTTTTTTTTGACTTCTTGACTTTGGTGGTGGTTGTTCTTAATATATATCACCGTCAAGCTTGCTGTTGTTGGCGTTGTAAGAATCTCAAATGCATAGAAATTAGAAAGTGTTGGGAAAAATTTGTTGGTTTCAGTCACTATTTTTTCAAAATAAAATTTCAAAATAATACAACTTACAATTTCGGCAAAAAATCAAATACACTGATCAAGCTTAGTGTTGAATACTATCTCTTTAAGACTGAATTCGCCCTCCACAAAAGCTTCTGGGTTTAACGGACGTCAGTCTCCCAAGATAAAATGATTACCCACACAAAAGGAATCGACTATTTGTGTGTTCTAGCAAACCAATCCTTGTTTGTACTCTTTGTATGCAAGTAAAATCTTTTGATGCTAATTTTTATGCAAAACTTCTGACCAATTTTTCAATGCAAAAACATGATTAAATAGGCAGCCATTGGATATGTCTATTTGGGGAACAGACACCAGTTTTGACCCGACCTAAATTTAAATCTAATTTGGGCTGAATGGCCCACATGGGTGATATGGGCTAACCCAAATAGGGCTTCCCATTTATCACACATGGGTGGCCTTTGGGGTTTTCCCCTTTCTCTAACCTTAGCATATATAAATCTATGAATTTTTTCATAGATTTTTAATGTGGGACAAACCCACTTCTATATTGCCAAGGTCTCTACTTTGAAGCCAATTTTCATTCAAATTATTCATAGTTTTGAACAACTGAATATAAGGCCATAAAGTTTACATGGAATACTTTCAATTCCATATTTAATCCAAATTTAATACTATGTAGGCCTCACATAAATATTGACTTAAAGTTAGAAAAACCCATGGTTAAAACCATGAATTCCAACAGAAAGATCCTACAAATCCTAGTAATTTGGAAACTACACCGACGTACATTTATATAAATAAATAAAATTCTATCTTTCTGTTTTTTTATGTCAAAAACCTCATGTTAACCGGGGATCAAAATTGTTATAGATTTCCGGGCGCTAATTATAATTTTTATAATTATAATCCTCGGATCACCTTAAAAACTTTACTGGGCGTCTTATATGTTCATTTAAAATTTTTTATATAAAGTATTTGATCTCACATCGATCTTTTTTTCAAAATATTAACACCCTATTAGCTCAATTCCCTCGTTAACGATTAATTGATTAGTATATGGTCTTACTTTTGTATTTTTAAATTGTCAAATTTCATTAATTTCTATTAAATATATTAAGGAGAGAGTGTATTGAACATGCAATATTTTAATCAATTCTCTTTTAAGGGAGAATAAAATAAAATAAAATAAAATAATTTAAAAATATACGAGATAAAATTGAATAATTAAAATACAAATTGTAGAATAAAATTAACTATAGACTACAAAATTTTGAACTGTACACATCCGGCATTGCATCACTGTTTTCAAATAGTCAGGGGAGCATCTTAGTTTTTGCCGTAATGGTTTTTCTACGTAGTGGGAAAAGTTGGACAAAAAGGAAAAAGTAATTCGTGGATTTGTATGGCAATGCTCACTAAGGTTCACAAATATCAGCATACTAACTATGTTGTTAGGCTTTCAAGCACAAGCACAAGATCATGTACACTGTACTAGGATGGTTGTCGTTTGTGGAATATGGATTTGACATGTCCAAACAGGTTACATCAGCACGACAATATCTGACGAAGCCAATCGTTGTGGTTTCCCTTCCGTTTCCATTTTTGCTCGGAAAAGGATATCAATTCAAAATCAAAAAAAGAAAAAAAAAAGGGGGGAGGGGTGTTAAGGGGATTAATTTATAACATATTTGCTTCTTATAGTACAAACAACGCCTTTAATGATATGTTTCGAACATGAAGAAAAATTAAAATTATTAATTTGTGTAATTTCTTTTTTGCATAATCAAGTGAAATTTATATTTTATTTAGTTTTTTAATTTCATTTTATTTTTCATTTCAAGCAATGTTTTTTATCCATTTATACTAATTTTTTTGTCACTTGAAACACTATTTGAATTACATGTGATCTAACTTTTCCCTTGTAGATGGGATAAAACATATTAAAAAAAGATATATTTATAACAGTAACCTACAAACCATACTATACTCTAAAACTCATCATATAAATATAATTTTTACAGTTTTAAATTTTTGTGAACTAATAAGATGAATTAGTATCATTATTTTAATTAAATATCAGAAAAATTATCACAAATAAGTTAAACACACATATATATAAATATAAATTATATTATAATTAAAATTTACTCAAAATTTAAATACGTTGAACGTGTTTTAAAACTTATTAGACTTTTAGATATATATTATTTTAAATTATATTAAACGGACACTTAGGAGGTCCCAATGGATACTAAATACTAAATATGCTGTTCGCATAAATGTTTGTTAAATATTTTACAAGTAAATTTCAAACTCGTTCTAAACCTGTACATACATTAAATTTTAATTTTAAACCCATCTCAATCTTACTAGTGTATTTCTCGATAAATTTTTAATGGGTTCAATTGTACCTCTTGCACCCGTTCCATTAATATTTCTAATAACATGCAACTGAATTTTGGCCAGACCAATCCATTTCAATTTATTTCCACATAAATAATATAGTTAAACCGTAAGGATAATACAATATATACTGCAAGTTCAAATTTTAAAAATTTGAACGTATATAAAGGTGTACTTTAGTTCTTGAAACAAGAATTTGTACAAGAAAAAAAAAACGAACAAACAAAATAGCAGAGAGAAATAACGTACTTGTATATGCTAATTTGCTTATAATTAAATAAAAATAAAATTGTTGATAAATATTTATTTTTTTTTATTCTTATTTTCTAATTATATTAAAAAATAAAATTAATATTTTTAATTTTTTCCCCCAACAAATTCTTGGTCTCTAAACCGATCCAAAAGGTTTGCTTGTCCCCCACTCGGATATATTCGTCGTGTGCTTGTTTATATTAATAATATTCAGTCCATTGTAAAGTTAGAGATGAGAGCCATTTCCAATTGTAGTGGATTTATAGCAAGAAAACTCTAGAGTAATTAAAAGACCACCCAACCGAGTTTAAGAAACGTGTACGAAAGCAAACACAACCTGGCTCATTTTAGTCATTTGATTTTTCTTTTTGATCCCTTTCTGAGTCACTTTGCCATAGATGTTCGCCATTGCATGCTTTCGTAAATTGTGTGCTCTCTCACCTTCTCGTTCATATTCAACTGTGATTCTAAAAATTTTAAATATGGAATCATATAAAAATTTAAATAATAATTATAAAATTTTAATAGAGTCAAAGTTAATAATTACAAAATTTTAATAGAGATCAAAGTTAGTAAAATATTTTGAATATAAAAAAAAAAAAAAAAATTTAAATATTTTTTATTAAGTGATGAGTCAATTGACCCATCACCAATGATGTAGCGCCGCCCTTGTGCATGTTCTTCTCTTTCTTCGTAATTACATAAAGTGCCTTTTGGATCAACATTCAATCCCTATCTTAAGCTTTTTATCCCCAACTATGTCTCGTATTCCTCATTTTCTGTTCACTTACTAATCGCATGTAAGAACAGTATTCATTGTACAAACATTTATACAGTAACTAGCTTGTTTGCATGACAACACGTTTTCACCAATGAAATTGAATTTTGGGGTATAAATCTCAGTTTACCCCAAGCAGCTTTCCTACGATCGAGTACCATTTTAGTAATTTTATTTTTCTCTTTTACAGCTATATTGAACATTTGTCTTCCAAATGGAACAATGAATTTAATAGGATTTGATTTTATTTTATAAAAATTCTTACTAATTCTTATATTTGAAATTAAAATAAAATTTTATAAGTTAGATTTGATTCATTTCATATAATAAATTTTAGAATTTTTAAATCATTTCAAATCAATCTAAATAATAAAATTTAATAAAAATTCATTATTTTCTTAAGCCATTTAAATTAAATGAACAAATTTATGCTCATATATCATATTTATTATATCTTCTATTTCTTATTAACATTTTTAAATTTGATATGTCTCATAAATAAAATCAACTTAGTTCTTAAATTCTAAATTTGTAGCAGCCCGGGACCACCACTGCCAGCAAGATATTATCCGCTTTGACATCTCGAGTCTCTCCCCGGCAAGCCCTCACGGTTTTGTTCTTGACGAGGGCGACCCCAGTACCCCTCCAAAATGTGTCTTACTAGAGAGAGGTATCCCCACTCTTATTAGGCGTGGCTCGTTCTCCTCCCCAAACGATGTGGAATCGTTACAATCCGCCCTCACCATTAAACTTAGGCGGGTCATGCTTTTTAAACTGATTCATTATCCTCATTATTGGTGTTTCTCCTGACGCAGGAGCAGCTACTTGCACAGGAGCAGGTGCTGCAGCCGGCATACCCAATCCTTGCATCTACGCCCACTGAGCCGCACTACAAGAGATCACACAATCGCCGACCAAAAAATTGGTCGGCAAAAGTCAAAATTTGGTCGGCAAAACGTTTACC
>JAVXUM010000030.1:14540423-14558269 GCA_035590655.1 Pouteria glomerata
AATTTATTTTATCAGTTCAATCCCAAAGTACCTCAAAAGGTGAAATTCCTAATTCTGAAGTAACTAATACCTCAGTCAAGCAAACCTCAGAACCCTATAATATGGAAGAAGTCTATAGACGAATAAAAGAAAAAGAAATTAAAAAATCTCAAATTGCTACTAGTCAAGACCTTAGACATGAGGTCAATCAGATTAAAACTGAATTAGCAGAAATAAAGATAGAAAATAATCTTTTGAAGACTAGAATAGAAAACCTAGAAAAATAAGGTAATGGTGTTAGTTCTTCCTCTCAAGAAGTAAAACTCTATTTAGTAAGAATGCTTAAGGAAATTACCATTCAAAAATGGTATGTTAAAATTAATCTGGTAATTAATAACATATTTGTTATTGAAAACCTTACTGCACTTATAGACAGTGGAGCTGATATAAATTGTATAAATGAAGGGTTAATTCCAACTCAGTATTTCGAAAAAATGGTGCAAACCCTTACTTCTGCTAACAATAATAAATTGCATATCAATTATAAATTGTCTAATGTACAGATATGTATGGATGATATATGCATTCCAATTACCATGCTACTTGTTAAGAATTTAACTCAACATGTAATACGTGATACTCATTTCTTTAGAGAAATTATGCCTATCTCTAAGATAAATCACACTAAAATTTATTTTTTCTATAAGAATAAAGAAATTTCTTTCAAATTTATTTCTGATCCACAAACTCTAATTCTTAATGAATTAGAAAAATCTTTTTTAAAGCAAAATCAAATAAAATTTTTGCAAAAAGAGATTTATTCCCTTGATTTAAATAAACGTTTATTAGATCCTTTAATTCAGGAAAGAATTTCTAAAATTGAGAAATCTTTTCAAAGCAAATTTGTGCTGATATTCCAAATGCATTCTGGAATAGAGAAAGACATATAGTGTCTCTACCTTATCTTGAGAATTTTGATGAATCAAAAATCTCTACTAAAGCTAGACCTACTCAAATGAATTCTGAGTATTTAGAAAATTGCAAAAAAGAGATTCAATCTCTTTTAGCAAAAGGGTTAATAAGACCCTCTCACTCGCCTTGGAGTTGTACTGCATTTTATGTTAATAATACTGCAGAGAAAGAGCGTGGAGTTCCTAGGTTAGTTATTAATTATAAACCTCTGAATTCTACTTTTAAATGGATCAGATATCCTATTCCCAATAAAAAAGATTTATTAGATAAGTTATCTGAAGCTAATATTTTTTCTAAATTTGATTTAAAATCTAGCTATTGGTAGATTCAAATTGATGAAAAAGATCGTTATAAACAGGATTTATTGTTCCTTTTGGACATTATGAATGGAATGTTATGCCATTCGGATTGAAAAATGCACTTTCTGAATTTCAAAATATTATAAACTCTATATTCAGCCCTTATACTAAATTTATTTTAGTATATATTGATGATATTTTAGTATTTTCTAAAACTCTCGAAGAGTATTTTAAACATACAGAAACCTTCAAGAAAACTATTAAACAAAATGGATTAGTTATATCTTATCTAAAAATGAAACTTTTCCAAACTAATGTTAGATTCTTAGGTCATAACATATATCAAGGACAAAAGGTTCCTATTTCTAGAAGTATTAAATTTGCTTCAAAATTTCCTGATGAAATTTCAGATTTTAAATAACTTCAAAAATTTTTGGGAAGTTTAAATTATATCTCTGATTATTATCATAATTTGGCAAAGGATGTTGTTATCCTTTATGCAAGGCTCTCTAAGAGTCGGGTTAATAGTCCTTGGACAACTGATCATACTAGAGTAGTCCAGACTATCAAGGCTAAAGTTCAAAACTTGCCTTGTTTATCCTTGGCCCACTCTAAGTGGTTCAAGATAGTTGAAACGGATGCAAGTAATATTGGTTATGGTGATATTCTTAAGCAAAGACATCCAGAGACCAACAAGGAATATCTTGTTCGGTCCACTTCTGGTAAATGGAACCAGACTCAGTCGAAATATGTGACTGTAAAAAGAGAAATGTTAGCTGTAGTAAAATATCTTTTAAACTTTCAAGATGATCTTTTAAACCAGCCATTTTTTCTCAGGATTGACTGCAGTTCGGTCAAATCCATAATTCAAAAAGATGTTAAAAATTTCATGTCCAAACAGATCTATGCTGGTTGGCAAGCATAGTTAAGCTGTTTTAATTTCAAAATTGATTATATTAAAGGAGAATCTAATTCTCTAGCTGATTTTTTAACCAGAGAATTTTTATAAGGTATTTAAATGTCTTTCCAAAGAAGAAAAAGCTCTAAGCTTCTTGCACCGCGCGAATGAAGCAGTTATGGCATTGATGGTATCTATTACCAATCTCAACCCCGTGGTAGATGAAGAAGATGATCTACTTCCAAATTACCATTTGTTCAAAACACAGTTTAAAGAAGAAGAAATATAAGTTCTTCTCAATTAGGATCTAATCCTAATCAATTTTTAGAATTAGAAGACGATTCTCACATGATCGATCTTAAGAAGTATCTTGCCTTAAAAGAAAAAAAAGCTGAAAGCCTATTTACAACAGCAAAAGGAAGGCTCGAAGGCCTCTACATTAGGATCTAAGCCTGAGAAAAAAGAAGAACCTCAAGCCTCTATGGCTCAAGTTCTAATGTCTCAACCAGAGTAAGGGACTAGCTCTTTTATGGAGCCAATTTTGTCACTTCTCTATCCTGAAGATGATCAGTGGCTTAATGATCCTTGGTATCTTAAACAACGATACCTTGATAGGTTTGGGTATCTAGCACCCGATTATAAATACAAGTATGTTTATGAAGCTATGCTTACAACTACTGGTTCTGTCGAAATTCGACATTTTTATGCTAACAATAATTCCTCTGAGGAGATTAATTATTTACAATGTTTTATCAAAAAGATTTTTAATATTACTGATTAGGGTAATGACCCCTTTAAATCCAAAACCTTGAGGATTGAACATGATCTCAAAAGGATTATTTATATAATTTTTGGGATTATATGAATGCTTGGACATTCACATTTTACTATGAAAATTTTAGGAAAAAACATTCTTGGTTCTTTAGGATCCGAGAAGAATTTTTTGAAGCAACAAAAATTATTCCTTGATGGTTCTATACCTGGTGGAGGAAATTTGGGCCAACTATTTCTTTGTTGCCCACTCAGGTCCAAGATCTCTGTAATCCTTAGCTAGAAAGTCACCCTATTCTTAGCCCAATTTCACAAAAAATATATGAGGGACAATCTCTGTTTTATTTTTGGCCCGAATTTTATATTCCTTGGATTTGGAAATGGGACTTGATTATTGAGCCAAATGATTTAGGCATCCCAATGCTCTACAGAATCTTTCATTTCCAATGGTGGAAACAGGTTGATATTCAAGAGCTCATCTCTAATGTAAAGAATCAAATCACTGAGTATTTTACTCAGTATAATCTTCATTCAGAGGAAGAATTAGATTCTAAGTCTGATTATATGTCTCAATTACGAAAAAGTCTTACAAGAAGATACCCTAGAGCCAGTGATAAAGAAATCATGGCTAAATGTCTTGAGCATCTTAAGAACGAGTTCAGTCAAACATTTAACTTTTCTTTTGGAGAAACAAAGACTCAGATGTCTTTGGATACTCGATCTTCTCATTCGATTCAAGTGGGTGAAGCTCAGAACCCAGATGATGAAGATCTTAACCCGAAAGATATTTTGGAATCTACAATTGAAATGTTGTGACAAGACAAAGAAAAAAGGCATGCTGATTAAAGAAATGGTGGCCCACCAGCCACCCAAAGCTGGCTGTTCATGTGCCAAGATTCCAATTCCTTGATTCCTTCAGCTTTACTTTAAGTAAAGTAAGCTATCTCTAAGATAGCTGGTATTGATTTAGATAAAAGAAGATGCTTCTTGTCACCCTACAGGACCGACCGACTACAACCCTTAGCACACGCTACCCGAGTGGGAATAGTTTTGTACAAATTAATAATTAAAGGTTTTATTCGGATTCCAAATTGTTTATTTTTGGGTCCGAACAATGTGTTTTTCTTTTCTATTTAAGGGATGCCATGACTCTTGTTCAGGTAGCACTTCTTTTACCTATTCCGTTTTATTTCTATTTCAGTATTGTAATCAAAATCCATCATCAATAAAATAACAGTTTAGAAAAAGAATATTCCTATTCCTGGTTTGAAGTCTCTCTCTGAAAGCTTTGGAGTAAATTCATAACAAGACCCTGAAGAAATGAACATGGCACTTAGGTTTGAACTGCTCAAGCTGAGCAGACGACGTCCGTTGCCCACCGAACTTGACGTGCAGCGAGTCCTACTCATTTGGGACTTGCAAGAATGAACAGCATGCAAATATGAGCCACAGTTCACTCAAAATGGCTTAGAGTAGATTCACGACAGAACCTTGAAGAAATGAACATAGCATTTAGGTTTGCGCTGCTCAAACCGACCAGATGACGTCTACTGCCCACCGAACTTGACGTGCAACAAGTCTTAGCCATTTGGGACTTGCAGGGATGAACGGCACAAGAATCCGAGCCATGGTTCACTCGAAATGGCTCGGGGTAGATTCATGACGGAACCTTAAAGAAATCAGCTAGAGCCTTATTTAAATTAAATGTTTATAAAGTTACGTTTCTTTACTACTTAATTTTAAATTCATCTATTATAAATTATAATAGTTTCTAATTAATTTATTTTTGGATCTATTTCAGGTTTGATGAATTTTGCTACAGTTTAAAGAAGACGATGTTTGATATTTTGTTCTTCTGAATTTCATTAGAAAATTTTTATAAAACTTGTAAGATATTTTGTAATTAATATTTTCATATTTATTTTATTAATTTAGTTAGTTGCATTAAGTATGTTGTGTATAAAATATTTATATAGGTTACATGATTGCCATGGGATTGGTATATATTGTGAGTGGTTGAGATAAAAGTTGGTTACTAATGCCTTTAGACGACTGCCTATAGGAGGTTAGTGTTTGGGAAAAGTCGATTGCTTACTCATGGCTGACTATACTTTTCTTGACTCTTCTTAGATGATTGCTTTTGGCGGCTGTTATCATTGCTGATCACCTAAGGTAGTTGTGTAAAATCTATGTTGACCCCACAGAAAACGACCACTTGTGGACGGTCGTGAAGTGATTGTTAAAGCCTTCGCCGACCGCCTAAGGGGCTGACTTTTTCCTTCTCTCTTGTAGTGTTTGTTTGGAGTTTTTAATTTTTTTTTTTAATAAAATTTCAAAAAA
Organism: Pouteria glomerata; assembly: GCA_035590655.1. NCBI lineage: Eukaryota > Viridiplantae > Streptophyta > Magnoliopsida > Ericales > Sapotaceae > Pouteria > Pouteria glomerata. The sequence continues at coordinate 14,545,683 of JAVXUM010000030.1, forward strand.
TTTTAAAAATTTCTAACTTCTTTCCAATCAAATTTCTTAACTTGTCATTTTTTATATTAACTTTTAAACTTTTCTTTTTTTAATTTTTTAGGAATTATGAAACTCACCTATTTTATTAATTTATTATTTTTTTTCAAATCCTTCTATAATTAAAATAACAATAAAAAAGAACAAACGTGAGGAGATGAGGATCTAATAAAAAGGCCCACCTTTTGACTTATGGTTCCAACTTTTGATTCATAGGTCTTCTACTTCGACGGCGTGATAAGGTGGTGGTCGTTATCATGGACACCGCGTGATTCCTAGTGACTGTACACATGTGATTAGGCCCCTAGCCTTTTACCTATTCCCACAAAAGGTAAACTAATCAATTTCCACCGTGTATTAGTTAGAAGCTCCATTCGCAATATACACATGCACCATCTACCATCTAAACCCTTTTTTTTCTTTTTTTCTTTTTAGGGGGATGTGGAATGCCCATTAGTTTGTCCCTTTTGTCAAAAGAAAAAGTTGGATTTTGGTTTGACAAAATATTTAATGACTAGCATTTCATAGCATGAAGTATAATTCGCCTTATAGATGTTATACATAAAATTTTCTTTTTAACTTGATCATATTTTACCATCACATGAAATATCAATATATTTTTCAATTTTAATAATACTTATTCAATCATATGAATAATATTATTACAAAATATTTTTAGTATCAGTATTTTTACAATAACTTTAGCAGTTGCAATATTACATTATTAAAATATTTTTAGCAACAAAATTTTATGCTTTCATCACTGAAACTATCATTTGTTGTACTGAGTATGAAAATTAAAACCAAGGCCTCCTGATCTCTAAAATTTGAAATATATAGAAAACCTTCACATCAAGAATGTTAGGTTTATATATGATCATAAAAAATAGTCAAAAACTCTGTTCCTTGGAAGATTTGTTTGACCATCCCAAGAAATAAACGAAATTAATATGACATGCAAACTAGACATTTTGTAGGAAATTATTAAGATTATTGTTAGATAATCACGAGATGACGCAAAAAGTCAGGATAAGCTCGCAGGATTCTCGCTTTAGCAAGCATCAAAATTTTTAATTATTGTTAGGTAATCACAAGATGATGCAAAAAGTCAGCGTAAGCTCGCAGGATTCTCGCTTTAACAAGCATCAAAATTTTTAAATTATTTGAGGTGACTCAAAACCTTAGTCATGGCAAAATCAGAATGAGAATCATCCAAATGTGCAAAACAATTAACGATGGAAAGCTTTCCTAATGTCTAAGAACGTTGAAAATTTCAAAAGGGGAGAGTTATATATTATTTAAGAAATTAGAAAACCATGAGAGTCCTAATCAAATTTTACTTAAAATTAACATGAGAGTCCTAGCATTCATAGAGAGAGAGAACATTATTCGATAGTTTATACATCTTGAATGACAAAATTGTTTCTTCTTTCTTAATCACGATAAATTTCATCTATTAAACTTACGTGAGAAGTTTTTGAATGTGTTTCAAAACCTTGTGGTTTCTTTATCATGTGTCGGTGAAGCTAGTGATTTTTCCAAAGTATTGTGCAGATTGGGAAAGCATTGTCTTGCGTCAATAAAGTGCGTTCTTCTAGTTACTGGTAGGTCAAAGGGTTCAACAATAAGTTCGAGGCTTTGATTGGATTATTAAGTGACATTGTATAACCAAAGCATGTGTTGCTCGTAGTTGAAGATTTTGGTTATTCAGAGTTCTTTCTTAAAACTCCGTGTGGAAACATTCCTCACTTAAAATTGATTTAATTTTAAAATAAAAAATTAACTTAATTTGATTTGATTTGATAAATAAAATTTTATGTTTGAAGCACAATTTGAATTTAATAATTGAATTGATTTAGTTTAAGAGAAATAGCAAATTTGACTGTCTTAATAAGAAAAAAAAAAATAAGGTAAATATGATATATAAAAATAAATTTAGCGACTTACTTAAATAGTTTTAGAAAATAATGAATTCTTATCAAATTCTATTATTTTAAATTGAATTTCAAATGATAGAAAAAATTTAAAATTTAAATTATAAAATAAAATTAAATTTAACTCATAAAATTTTATTCTAATTCGAAACATAAAAGTTAGTGAAATTTTTCATGAACTAAAATCAAATCTTATCAAATCTAACATTTCAAATAAAGTGCAAAACTGATGGGTGATCCCTATCAACACTTTAAAAATTTCCAATAAAAATTCAAAGCCGCTGAACGAGATTGATGTAAATTGTCCCGGTGTGAGGACGGAAGATGCAAGACTAATTAATGGGCATAGACATCGCTTGACTTCCATGCATATCAACTGACATTGCTGTCATCTCCACAAGTTGCGAATTCAAATATGGCCTGGCATTGCTCGGCCCCCCATGATTAATAAGCAAAAGATACTCTTCTAGTCTTTGCCATGCAACCTCCACCCAGTGAAGAAGTCTACTCTTCCATCAACTCATTTCAATCCACCAGTACCACAAACAAATGTGTGTTCAATAAATATATATCTGAACTGTATAAGGGACTAAAGTCAGCGTGTTAATGCAACCAATAATTGTAGCTTGGCAACGCCTAGCTATATCTCTAGCAGGGGCGGAGCCATTTTTTGTTTTTTTTTTTGGGCGGCCCAGGGGGGGCTGGGGGAGGGGGGTGTGGATTGACCTCTTGATTAAGGGACTAAAGTCCGCGTCTTAATGCAACCAATAATTGTAGTTGGCAATGCCTAGCAATATCTCTAGAAGGGGCGGAGCCAATTTTTTTTGGGTGAGGGAGAGTGACGTCTTGATTTTAGATATAAAATTACCTAAATATTCTTGAGTATTTTTATTTTATTAAAAAAATAAATTAATTCAAAATTAAAATATTTTTGTCTTATTGAAAGATTAAATTAATTCAAACGTTTTTAACATAAAAGTAATTTACAAAAATCAAATCTCAAATATTTTTTGTAAAGTAAACTACATTTTTTTTACTATACTATTAAATATTTTTTAAATATAGTATCAATAAATATAACATATTATGGGAAAAATTCTACAAATAATAAAATTGATAATAACTATTTTTTGATAACAAATGATATTTTTAACAAATCTCAAGTGTTCTTAAAATAAATAATTAAACTATTGAATTGTATAAAATATATTTATTGGTTTAATGTACAAAGATAATTTTTTTTTAAATAATATTTTTTTATTTTACTCTTAATTATGACATAACTCATTACCCTTTTTAATACTCAGTGCTCTTTTGATCAAAATATTAGATCCATCCTTTACATCTGGACAAGAACTTTTACGGTGCACTGAACTTTTTCACATGTAGCATGTTAAACTGAGTGACACGAAGTCAAGGGTGGAGGTTGGTGCAGTGCGGGGTGCTGTACGATGCATATTGTTTGGATTGCATTGGAGACTGATTGAGCACTAATCCTATGTTTGGAAGAAAGTGAATGAAAGGAACAGAAGCGGATGAGAAATGATGAAAAATATTATCTTGTTTGAGAGGCGACAAATAGAGGGAAAAGAATCTCACCTCCATCAGACAAGTTTCTCCTAACTTAAAGTGTAATGAGTATTAAAAAATGTCACTACAATAAAATTGAGATCTAATAATACTAATTTAATGACATTTTGTGAATAAATGACATAATATATTATATTGATGATATTTTTTAAAAAGTTTTTTTAAAATATAAGTAAATTAGAGTGATTTAATGACATTTCATACAAAAATGTCACCTCTCACCTATTAATTATAGCATTTTTTAAGAATATCATTAAATAATCATTAAATTGTAATGATTTAATGACACTTAAATAAAAAATGTCATTATTTATTTAATAATAATTTCATGATAAAGAATGTCATCAATTACCTATTAGCAATAACATTTTGAAGAAATGCCATTAAATAATAAATAAATTATTATAGTTTAACAGCACTTTAGTAAATAATATTTCTCTTAGCTGTAAAAAAAATTATGACACTTTAAAAAAAAAAAATCATTAAATTTTAAATAAAATCTAACTATTTAATGACACTTCATCTGACAAATGTTACTTTTTTTAGCGATTGTGACACTTTCTTCTCTTTCATTCTATTTTTGTAATATCCCAGATATTGATACAAATATAAACTTGTAATATTAAACTAGTTTTGAAGGTGGTTACATGTTAATTAAGTTGTATTGGTCATTTGGTAAGTATTAAAGCTAAGATTTGAAGAGAGGTTAGTTAACTAGCATAAAAACTCAAATCTTGAGATGAGATAGCTCAGTGGGGCGCCCGAGTGCGGGGGTGGGGTGCCCGGGTTTGTGTTCAATTGATGGCTAGCCTCAGTATTTATAGAGAGGCACCCAAGGTAGAGGGGCGGGCGCCCGGGGTCCCAACCAGGGTGCCTCACCGTGATAGAAATTGATCTGTCTAACATAGTATGGCTTGAACAATAGAAGAAATAGTCACACATCCTTATGGACGTGCTAGGGGCATAGAAGGACCTAAAATTCTGCTGAGAACCCTAGTTTTATTACATGAATGTATATGTGAGTGGGAGAAAAAGAGAAATTGAGAGTTGAGAAGGAAGAACGACCAAAAAAATAGAAGAAGCAAAGAAGAATAAAGGGAAAAAAAAGGAGAAGTTCAGAGGAAGAAGAAGAGACCAAGAAGAGATAAGGAAGAACTTCATTTTGGTAAGTTATCCCAACTCTAAGTTTAGTACAAGATCAAATATTAGAAATATATTCAAGGGATTATATTTTCTTTAGGTGTTGTGGGTGATTTGGTTCAAAGAAGGAAGAGTTGAAGAATAAAGAGTTGAAGCTAATAAAAGTTGAAAACCAAGAGCTTAGAGTTCATCTTCTTCTTACTTTTCTTAGCTCAAGCTTGAGGTAGAGAGTTCTTTACTTCTTGTAGTATATACATGCATGTAAAGATTATGATTTTGTGAAGATTGACTAAAAGTATAGCAGTATGAGAAGTAGGATTATGGAAGGTAAAATGGTTTTGAAAATGGGTTGTAATTTTAAAACCTAGATTTTAACATGGATAGGATGTGATGATAAGGGTTAGTTTTTATTGGTTTTTAGAATATTTTTAACTCTAGAATACATTTAGAAATCTTGTTTTAACTATATATGGAATGAGGCTAAGGTTAGAAATTCTAGAACTTCTATTTCTGGATCAAAACGTGGAAGGTTTTTATCCTTGGGAGCAGTAGGGTGCCCAGGCTCATGAGTGGGGTATCTGGGCTAGCCTAACTAGTGTTAATTGAACCAGTAGGGTGCCTGGGCTTGCTAGTATGGTCTCAGTTGTTTCAGTAGGGCACCTGGGTCCCATGGTGGGATGCCCGGACACCCCTAGAACTGCTGAAATTGGTAACTTTTAATTAACATATTTTATTTAAAGATCATATAGGGTAATTTTCTAAAAAAAGAGCATTTGGAGATAATGGTTGAGTATTTAATATGTAATTACATTATAGGGGTTATTATGTTGATGTTGTTTGTTTAATAATGATAATGAATTTGATGAGGTAAAGATTGCGATGAGTTAAATGGCAAGTGGTATATTGATATGTGTTGTGGAAAGTTTGTATGATGAATGAGAACTAATTGAGCTGAAATGATGATTAATGTGTCAAGCGACGTGGTGGGGTATGGAAATAGGATAGGTCATGAGTTTTACACTTGGGTTGAAAAAGTCGGAACCGGCATAGGGTTTTGGTGTTCATGCTAGTGGGTTAGTAGCCCACAACATGATGTTCAGTTTATCGTTTCAATTGGGTCTAAACCCATAAAAAACGATGGTTTATGTACCCAACCCCTGATGAATTGTCCGATGAATATTTGATTGAAACATATATAAGAAAGATATCATGATGTATTATACTTGAATTATACTTTGTGAATTTAGTGTTAAATGGTAAGGGTGCATTAATACTATATTCTAATATTGATGGGTTTGTGATTAGTTATTATAATTTGCGAGATTATGTTAAATGATGGATATTATGTAAAGTTTTGATGAATGCATAATGTAACAAGATATTTGGTTTAAATATATATAACTTGATTAGAATGAAATTAAATTGTTAGTATTATTGTTTTGCAGTTTTTCTATGCTACTATGAAGTTTCATGGGTACAAGAGGACCAGTGCTCACATCCCTACAGATTCTATTGCAGGAACTAACCAAGATAATTAGGTGGGCACAAAGGCAAGATAGAAATGTGAATGCATGAGCTATCTAACACTTAGACAAATTTTTGTTTATTTATGTTACATATTCTTTTGGAACTGTAATGATAATGATTCAGAGAGAGTTAATTGATTTTGGGTTATAAAGGTCATACTAACCAATATGATGTATTAATGGTAGTGATATGTGGAACATGATGAACTAACATTGGTCTAAGTCTGATTTACTTTACTTGTTTTATCCTGTGGGTTCACCACATATCTATTGTGTTGCTTTAATCGTGGGAATCATATCACTAGTTCATGTTATGTATGTCAATATCACTAACTCCTCGAGTCACTAGATACAGGGCGTGACAGGTTGGTATCAGAGTTTATGTCAGAATACTTAGGGATATGGGAAGTCTTGTATATCATATTACATGCTTACATAGTAGTTAAATTAAATATGACATTAGATTTAAATGTTTTGTTTAAATTTCTAGATGGGATTTGAAGAAGGAGAGTGTAGTAACATAAAACCTGAACTAGTTGAGGAGGAGCTCATATGGCCAGATGATGACGTTTTTGTTCAAGCAACAACTGAAGGGTTAGTTGAGTCCCAACCATAAGTAGTGTCAAGACGTGAAACTGGAATAAATTTTGTAGCAACCACTGTGGGTCAGCAAATAGTACCATATCAAGGGGTGTCATATCCATCTCCCTATCTAACATTCTATTCATACCAATATATGATGCCTTACTTGGTTCATTACCCATCTCAGCCTGGGTACCCGGTGGTTATGATATAGAATGGGACTGTATTACTAACCTCTCATTTAGCAAATTTGATGTGACCCAGAATACTGTAGCAGTACTAAGTTCAGGCAATCAGAATACTATTTTACAGGAAGTTAACCCAAGCATTCAGGAGAGAGGTGAAAGATTAGGTAATGAAGAAGATCGCCTACAGGAGGCTTGTAGGAAATGTCGTAGACTGGGGCGTATCTTTTATTGGTGTCCTAAGCAAAGCATTAAAAAGTGCACATATTGTAGCAGACGAAGGCAAACTCACAGTTTATGTCCATACCATAGGGGATTAAATGTATTGTAATATATAAGAAGGGAAATTTTTGGCAAAGCAATTCCCTATTTAATGAATGGATTGGTTATTAGATTATTAGCTAGTGTGGTTGTGTATTTCTTTTCAAGTTTAGTTAGTAGTATGACTTTAGGATAAATGTAATTTGAAACTTTTGATGTAACCTTAGATAAAGAAAGGATGATGTTATTGATGGATTTTGCTTAATATGTATTTGTCAATATAATTAAGTTATATTGGTCATTGGGTATGTATTAGAGCTAAGATTTTGAAGAGAGGTTGGTTAATTAGCATAAAAAATCAAATCTAGACATGAGGGAGCTCAATGGTGTGCCCGAGTGCAGGGGTGAAGTGCTCGAGTTTGTGTTCAATTGATGGCTAGCCGCAGTATTTACAAAGAGGCGCCCGAGGTAGATGGGAGGGCACCCAGGGTCCCAACTAGGGTGCTCGACCTACCCATTGGGACGCCTCATTGTGACAGAAATTGATCTGTCTAGCACAACATGGCTTGAACAATGGAAGAAATGGTCACACATTCTTATAAATGTGTTAGGGGCATGGAAGGACCTAAAATTTTGCTGAGAAACTTGATTTTATTACATAAATGTATATGCTAGTGAGAAAGAAGAGAGAGAAAGAGAAATTGAGAGTTGAGAAAGAAGAACAACTAGGAGAAGAGAAGAAGCAAAAAAGAATTAAGGAAAAAAGAAGGAGAAGTTCAGAGGAAGAAAAAGAGACCTAGAAGAGATACGGAAGAACTTCATTTCGGTAAGTTCTCCTAACATGGATCTAACTCTAAGTTTTGGTATAAGATCAAATGTTAGAAATATATTTAAGAGATTATATATTCTTTAGGTGTTGTGGGTGATTTGGTTCGAAGAAGGAAGAATTTAAGAAAGGGGAGTTAAAGCTAATAAAAGTTGGAAACCAAGAGTTTAGAGTTCATCTTCCTTTTGCTTTTCTTGGCTCAAGCTTGAGATGGGGAGTTCTTCACTTCTTGTGGTATATATATGCATGTAAAGATTATGATTTTGTGAAGATTGACTAAAAGTATAGTAGTATGATAAGTAAGCTTATGGAAGGTAAAATGGTTTTGAAAATGGGTCGTGATTTTGAAACCTAGATTTTAACATGGATTGGATGTGATGATAATTGTTAGTTTTTACTAGTTTTTGGAACATTTTCTTTTACTCTAGAATACAATTGGAAATCTTGTTTTAACTATATATGGAATGAGGCTATGGTTGGAAATTCTAGAAATTGTATTTTTGGATCGAAACATGGAAAATTTTTGTGTTGGGGAACAATGAGTGGGGCGTCCGGGCTAGCCTAACTAGTGTTGGTTGAACCACTAGGGCACTCGAATTCATGGGTAGGGTGCCCGAGCTTGCTAGTATGGTCTCGGTTTTTTAGCGGGGCCCCCGAGTCCCATGGTGGGGTGCCCGAACTCCCCCAGAACTGTTGAAATTGGTAACTTTTAATTAACATATTTTATTTAAAGATCATATAGGGTAATTATGTGGTTAGTGTCATAAGAAAAGAGCATTTAGAGATAATGGTTGAGTATTTAATATGTAATTATGTTATAGAGTTTATTATGTTGATGTTGTTTATTTAATAGTGATAATGAATTTGATGCGACAAAGATTGCGATGAGTTGAATGGCAAGTGGTATATTGATATGTGTTATGGAAAGTATGTATGATGAATGGGAATTAATTGAGATGAAATGATGATTGATGGGTTTGTGATTAGTTATTATAATATTCGAGATTATGTTAAATGATGGATATTATGTGGAGTTTTGATGAATGCATAATGTGACGTGATATTTAGTTTATATATATAACTTGATTAAAATGAAATTAAATTGTTTGTATTATTGCTTTACATTACGTCTATGATATTATGAAGTTTCGTAAGCACAATAGGACCAGTGCTCACGTCTTTACAGATTCTATTGCAGGAACTAACTAAAATAATTAGGTTGATAGGAGCGCGAATGCATGAGTCATGCAACACTTAGATAAATGTTTGTTTATTTGTGTTACATATTCATTTGAAACTATAATGACCATGATTCTGAGAGATTTAATAGATTTTGGATTGTAAAGGCCATAAGGCCTATGTGATGTATTAATGGTGATGATATATGGGACATGATGACCTGACATTGGTCTAGGTCTGATTTACTTTACTTGCTTTATGCTGTGAGTTCACTATGTGTCTATTGTGTTGCTCTGATCGTAGGAATCATATCATTAGTACATGTTATGTATGTCAATATCATTCACTTCTCAGGTCATTGGATCTGGGGTGTGACAATTTTATTCTTTTATCTCTTTTTTTTCATTCATAAAATTTATCCTTTTATGTTTCACATCGAAAAATACAACTTCATTCTTTTTTTTAGCATATAAAACTACTAAGTTGTGGCATATAATTTTAAACAATGTAAATGAACTTATGGGTTTCTCGAAAGGACCACTAGTTTAATTATAAATTTAATATAATTATAAAATTTACTTATTTCAAATACATTTCGTGTTATATAAAAAATGGAAATAAAAAATTAATTTAAATTAAAAAATAAAAAAATTTAAATATAATAATTAAGTTATTTCTTTTGTAATAATTAGATTGTAATGGCATTTCAAAATGCCATTTAAGAATTATATAAAAACACTTGTAAAATAGTAAAGTTTATATAGTAGCATTTCAAAGTGCCACTAGCGCATATATTGAATGACATTTGAAAGTGTTGAAAATAATATATATTTAAGCATTGAAAATGTCATAAAAGAAAATAAGTCATCCTGTTAAATGACATTTTAAAGTATCACCAAAAGTGCCACTAACACATAACATGACACATGCATCATTTGTATTTTTTCAAAATGTCATTAGTTAAAAAATGTCAAAAAGTTTGTAGTGACAATTATAATTGTTGTTAAATCTATATTTTGTTGTAGTGTATTTTGAATTATATTATCTCAATTTTGTCTTTAATATTTTTTATTATTATTATTTTTATTTTTATAAATGTCCATGATAAATATATAGGGGTGACACACATATTAGTTTACTTTAACTTAGGTACCTTTGCCCAAGAAATTTTTTTCTTTAGTTCAAAAAATATATATGTAGTTATTAAATTTAGTTCACCTTAAATTTTTGTAAGTCAGCTCATTTTATCTTTAAACATTTTACTCTGTCTAAATTATTGTAACCTAATCCACTTTATCTTTAAATTCTTTGCTGAGGCTAGGTAAATTTTAAATCTTGAGTTCTGATCATAAATATATTTCAAAATATAAGATAGTACTTTTAGTTATATTTTTTATCTCATCCTCTATTCTCTTTCCTATCTTTTCCAAACAAAAAGTAATAGTTAGCATTTCTTCTCTCTTACTTACTTTAGTTCCTTTCTCTTCCTATTATCCCAAATAAGGATTAAAAATCAATCAAATGATATGGTGCTTAACACAACAGCCTATTGTGCACTGCAGGCCCCTTGTCCCAAAAGTCCATGGGCTTGTTGTGCCTAGGAAAACTTGGAACGACTTATTTATTCCACTCAAACACCCCCCTCCTCCATATTTATATACAAGATTCCAATCGTACTCATTTTCGTTATTTGGTTTTGAATGCGGCATTAATGTTGGAGGATGATCAGATATTCCGTGCATGAAATCTCTCTTTCCAGATAACAAGTTCCCCCAACCTGTATATTATTTTTCAGTTGATAACATCTCCGTGAACATGCTTAATTTTGGGCCGTTTAAAAGGAAAACCGAACAAGCTTTCCTTTACTAGAGTATGAACAAGTTAGGCAGGCATGAACTGAGACGATCAAGATTAATGTTTGTTTCTTTAAATATATGCAATTGAAAAAGAATTTGTTACGTTTATATTCTATGGAAAACGTTGTCCCAATCCTGAACACTAGAACTACAACTAAACGTATAATAAAAATTAGAAGCAGAATCAAGAACAAAACTATAAATAATTATGAGAAGCCATAATTTCCTACACGATCTTAAAAATCTTATTAGATGCCTTTTATTTTAAGTTAAAAATTATTATAACCAAATGGTTTCCCTCTTGTCCCCCAAAATATTGAATTGTACCAGTTTGGATCCCATTAAAAATTTCTCACTTCGTGCCTCAGTAGGATTCTATCTCGTATCTAATCTCATATCCTGTAAAATAAATATATCTAAAGCAATGAAAGGAGGGGAATTAATGAAACGGTATAATGTCATGTGATGTATGATTAATAAAAATAAAATAAAAAAAAAAGTAAAGCAACTTCCCCACTCAAAAGAGCATAAAAAATAAACTACTGAGAACCAACAAGAAAAATGACATCTAGCTATATCCTGATTGAAGATTCAAAATAAGCTGGAGAACACTATAAGCAAAGGAAGTTAAGAATCCTCAAGTATATTGAGTTTGGGTAATTGAACCTGACTTTGACATATTAGCAAGGAATGGATGGTATCTTCTTTAATTAGAAAAGGAAGAGAACCAATGCAGCAGTAACTCAGAAACTTACCCATAAAGAACATCGGATTCCATCTTTTGTGGAAGGGAAGAATTATCCTCCCTTTAGAGCTCTCGTGATTGATTCAATTGAGTGGCCTAATGCATTTGTATGTTTATTTTTATTTTTATTTTTTTTAACTTTTGGTTAGTGAAATATCAGATATCATAGTTTTGAATTAGACGGGAGGTTCGTGAATGAGCATACTTAGCCCTCTTTTGCTTGTTAAAAGAGATTAACCTTTTCAATTGCATTGATCAAGTGGCATGAAAAAATAATTAGCACAAGTATCTCACTAAGTATATCACTTAAAAAAAGAATAACGAACAAACAAACGAACAAAACTTATTTTTGGCAACTTCCTGTAGCCGAGATATTAGGGGTCTAAGCAGTTGCAAATACATTTTGACGTCAGTTTGTCGTCAAAAAATGGAGGATGCTACTTTTTTCTTAGATGTGCTACGGATCAAGGCTATTCTAACATGTTCATATTAATTACACACAAACAAAATGTCACGTCCCGAGTCCGAGAACCCAGGGAGTGAGTATAAAGCAAGCATAATATGAAACACACGTTATCGGATTAGAGCTAACGCATCGGTCACGTAGTGGACCCACAAAATAAAACTGCTATATAACGGCCTAAAAACTGGACTTAAGTAGGGTACCTAATAAATAACCTGTGCAGTTATAAATATCATCCACACAATCCCCATCATCCAAACATTCCCATTCACC
>JAVXUM010000030.1:14572729-14587150 GCA_035590655.1 Pouteria glomerata
TAAGTTGTAACTAATAACGTATACAAGAAATAACCATTCATACGGATTCGAATATTGTAAATCATCCAAGATCTTGAATAAATACCAAAGTGTAATTGTAGAATATATGATAAACTTCAAACGAAAAACATACCGTACTTTAAAGCGAAAGCGAAACTCAAAGCAAAAACGTAAAGTGAAAGCAACGACTTGAACTCCAAAGCGAAAGCGAAATCGAAGAAACAAAAAAGCTCTCTAAACTCCTAACTATTCTAGAAAATAAAAGTAATGAAAAAAATTCCTTTCAAACGGCTGTATAATGGTTTATTTATAGCCCACGAAATTTAACCCTAAACCTAAAACTTCTGGTCTTCTGTATTTCTAGTGTCTGGACGGTGCGTAGCGGCGTCCGGACGGTACGCTTTTATCCAGCTTTTTAATCACTCGTTTCTGCGCTTCTTCGCTGCTATCCGGACAGACCAACGGAGTGTCCGGACGGTACGGTGATTTTCAGCTTCTTCTCTACTGCTTATTTCAATGATTTCTTCATTTTGCCTGAAATTTTAAAAACACAAATAACAAGTAAGAATAATCCCAAAATAACAAATAATCTTAAAATTAAAGACATTATTGCAAGTTTTTTGTTAAAAGATAAAGTTTTTGTAATTACACTTTTTCAGTGTAATCAAACCACACCAACCTTAGTTTAGTTGTTACCTTTTGTTATGTATATTTTAAAAATAATGGTGTATAAAAGTAATTCGGATATTGGGATGTAAAGTCCCTAGGGCCTTATTATGTAATAGTTTAAGGTTGTGGTGGAACATATAAGCCTACTGGTTGTTTAGGCTGTGTTTGTTACTGGTTTGTACTAATATAATCTTTTGTGGGCCTGTTGCGTTCCGTTGTGTCGCTCTGATAATGTTATAGTTTCATATTATATATGTTTTTCACTCACCCCTCGGTTTCTCGGATCCGGGGCGTAACACAACAATTGTCTTGGTGAAGCTCTGATTGATTCAATCAAGCACAAAAACTTAAACAATATAAAATGAATTGAAAAAAATATTCAAAGAAAGAAAACAATGTATGAACACAACTTGAAACATATCAAAAATTTGAATAGAGTAAAGAGTTTGAAGATTTAAAATACTCAAATTACAATGACTCTTAGCAAGATTTAAAAACTAAGATGCGTCAAGTTTATACCTGACAGAAAATACTTGTGATGTGTGTGCATGACTCAGCGAACTTGTTCTAAGAACTCAAATTCTATCATGAGCAGATAAAAAATATATCACACTAGTCCAAGAGTTTATGTCTAGACTTAGACTAGAATGTGCAATAAAGCACTTACATCTTACTGATCCCACATAAATATTTTGTAATAGCTAAGATTCAAGAAGAATTTTACAAGATAGTAATGTTCACCAAGTCTTCTTTATTCTACTGTGGATTCGGTGGCTTTCACACACAATCAAGAGTAGGTAGCCTTCCTTGTTTCACCCAAAGTGACTTTTCTTAGTTGATTTGCAATGGTGCTAGTGACTCGCTCTAGACCTTGTGGTAGCCCTTTCTAAAAAGTCTGGTCAACATCCTATGATGCATTCACAGTCAAAAGAAAAAAGACATGACACAAGGACAAGTCCTACTCTATGGGTAATTGATTAGCACATTATATTGTACAATTATCCACCTTTTTAATGTCTTAATTGCATAAAAATATTAATTTAAAAGTTAATTTCATTACATATTTATCATACATTTGTGTTTTATGTTGATTACAATTTTTAAAAATTAAATCTAGGTAATTGGAGGCCTAATAAACATAAAAATACAAGTGGAAGAGTCTTATATGAATGAGAGGCAAAAAAAAAATTAAATAAAGAAAAGGGCTTGAAAAAAGAAAAAAATGAAGTCAGAAGGTTTGGTTTGAGCCTTTATTCGCCCTAGGTGCCAACCGCAAAAGCTATCTAAAGCATAAACTCAAGAAAATTGGCTAAGTCTTAAGCTTACTGTGCACCCTTGTTCGCACAAGGCCTTATGCGCGCCAAGGTTCGAACAACAGAAGTAAGGATCATCAAAAAACCAAGGAGAAAAAAAAAAAAAGTTAAGTCATGAGCTTAGTTCTAGCAAAGAGCAACCCTTTTGTGAATCCTTGTTGAAACAATAGTGAGGAGATCAACTTTGAAGTTTTAATTTTTACAAAGTATGAAAGATGGTTCGAACCCTTATTCGAAAGGGCCTTGTGCACACCCTTGTTCAAACCAAGCAAGTCTCTTACACATTTTTGTTATTTTCCATTTGTTTGAAGGGATCTTTGGTCATTGCAAATAATTAGTTGTACTATATAAAGAGAGGATCGATGAAGAATGAAGGGACATTAGGAATTAAAATTAGGTAGTTAGAGGTAATATAGGTAATAGTTGTAGAGAGAGAAAGTAGTTCTCATTTGTTTTAAGAGAAATTTTCATTTTCCCTTTGAATTACTCTTGTAAGCATATTGAATTTCAATATAAGTTGAAGTTTATCTTCATTTATGAATGAATAGTCTTCGTTCTTGGATTCAAATTAAAAAGAGTAAATGATGTATGTAGATTTTCAAGGTAATTTGCACTTCAATATTCAATTTTCTTTAGAGTTGGAATGAATGATGATTGATTTGTTTGGATCCTTCAAAATCACTAATTGATATTCTAGACAATTTTTGATTTTATATTCCATGTACACTATATGTGGGTTGCTAGTTAGAATTTTTATGCTCGATCTTGAGGATTTTGAATGTGAATTGCTACCCAGAACTCTCATGTACTCTATGTGGATTATTACATTCTAAGTGTTTGATCCGGGGACTCAACCAAGTGAACATAATTTTGCAACCAAATTGATTAATCATTGTTCTCATTGAAAATTTTTAGAAATCACTACATGAATAGGTTTGATGCAAGATTGTTTTATAGTTGTTATTAGTTTCATCAAATTTTACATTGCAATTTTCTAAGTTGGATTTAATTGTCGCCTCTTAGGTGTTCGATGAAATGACTTATTAGGTTTTGCTTTTAAAATTTAAATTACTTTTCTTTGATTTTGTTATGGTCTGATAACTACTAACTAAAAGAAGAAGAATTGTGAGTTCACAGCGCCTCTTCTTATAGGTTCGACTAGTACTTCACTGTTTTATAAATTTAAATTACTGCAACCAATTACCTTGCACTTGGGGTGTGTCACTCTCTTCACTGAGAGAACACAAGTAGTAATCCACACTAGATAGATCAAGGTGTACTAAGGTCCAAAGTAGTATTTTCAATAAGCACCCCAGTGCCATGATCATATGAATCAAGTTCAGATAGGAAATAATACATATAGAATTGAGAACAAATAACCAAGAAACTAAGACCATTCAAAAAATAAGATAAATAACATAACTGAGACATACACATATTTCTTTCTTTTTTTTTCTTTTCTTTTTTTTTTTTTTTTTTTTGTTTTTTAAGAAAAGATGGTATCAACAATAAACATCATAAGGCAAAGGCAATTTTTGGACCCACATAGGTATTATTCTAGAACCATTCCCTTTACCAAAGTTTCTTTGATTTTTAGTCCTTACCTTCTCAAACATTTTTAGATTACTTAAATTTTTCACGTCTACTATCTTCTTAGCAAAATATTCAATTTTTTGTAATAACATCTCAAACTTGTTATGAAGAAAATTTTGTTCATTCGGGTATGTGAGAATGCTCCTATTCATTTTATCCACAGACCTTAATAAAGCCATGAAGTTTGTGACAATATGGCCTTATGTGACCTTTCAAACTACATTGATGACAATAGGAATCAACTTTCTAAGCTCATGTTCAGAGTTGTTACCTTTACCAAAAAAAAGACTTGTAGTGATACTATCATTTTTATCAGTGGAAGGGACAGTCTTTATGGAGAAAAAATTATTAAAGCAAGAAACAAAGGGACTTACCATCTTTTCCTTTTCTATGATTTTTGGTTTTACTTCGCTTTTTGATTCACCTTCCAATGTTTTTGAAGTAGAACGTACAAACTGGTTAATGTGCTTGGCTATCTTGGTTTTTCCACCAATATATCCTACGTTTGTTGATTATTAAGTAAATCTTTTTAAATACCAAATTTCATTTAATTTCTCTAGCCTTGCATCAAATTTAGCAAACGAAACTTTAGATTTTTTTTTAATTCAATTTCAATAGAAGAAATTTTACCTTTAAGTCCAGCATTCTCAGCTTCAATTTGCCTTTGTGTATTTTTGTTTTCCTTAAGTTCTGATAGCAAAGCAGCTTCCCTCACCCCAAATTTAATTTTTCTTTAAGTTAGTTCATCAATCTCTATCTTCAGACTATTTTTCTCTTTCTCTTCAATTTTTGCTTTTATAGATAATTTTTTTTTTATTTTTGAATTTTCATATATTGCTTGTAAAGCTCATTGTAGGTCTCATGCAGATCAGGTTCTTCCTCATCACTATCTAAATAATCTTGGCTGCTCTCTTCTATCTCATTTCTAGAGCATATGCAAACTAAAGTCTTGATTGAAATAGTGAAAGCCATGAAATTTTCTTTTTTATTTTTTTACTCTGACTCTAGTGATTCTTCTTCTTCACTATCATCCTAAGTCAGCTTCAAAATTTTATCTTTCTTATTTTTCCTTATTTGACCTTCATTAGCTGCATGTTCATATCTATGACATTTTGATCCCCTTTATGTCCTGAACTTGTTTTCAAACCTCTTTTCTAATATGTTCTTTTTAGAAAATTCTTTGTTAGGATTCCCAATAGTTAATTTCCATCCTAATTCTCGAAAAACTTATTGAAATTTTTAGCAAGTAGTATGAGCTCATTCAAGTCGCAATTAGACTCTTCATTTTCTTCCTTTGTACTTTTCAAAGTTATCTCTTTATTTTTCTTAACGTCTGAATGAACCCAATAAGTTCTTCCACTTTCATGGAGTCAATGTCTTTTGCCTTTTCAATGGCTCTTAATTTGGACTAAAATCAATCAGGAAGAGACTGTAGAATTTTACTCATAATTTCTATGATGGAATGTAGAAACCAAGGTTGAAGTGAGAATTCACAATATCACTTAGTCTTGCATATTCAAACATTTCATCTTCCGTCATTTTTAATGTTTCAAAGGCACCTTTAAATCTTTGTAACTTGGCCTTTTTAACACTGTGAGTACCTTCATGAGCAATTTGCAACTGTGCAATTTGAACCACTTTGAAATTCAGCAAGAGTTACAGTATTAAAAATGGCATTCATAGCTTTCCTATTAAATCCACTACTCTCCAGATCAACTTTATCCCATTCAGAGACGAGCTTAAGTGTACTAGTAATTTTATGAGCTGATACCTTAATCAGATACGTTCATCCATTTTCAATAGAGTCCTAAACCCTATCATCAATAGATTGATGAAAACTTCTCATTTTAACAATCTAGTAAGCATAGTTAGACCCATTAAATAAAAGAAGCCCAATAGAAGATTCATCTCTAAGATTCTTCATAAATGTTTTATTAAAAAAAATAAAAGTGACCTACTCTGATACTAATTAAAAAGTAAAAATCCTCAAAATAATGGACCTAAAAAAGTTTTTGATTGGTTTTATGAAAACAACTCAAATTAAAAATAATTTTATTAATCTTACACTATACTTTATAAAAAAAATAAAAGTTGTTATTGTAGAAGAAGGTAGGTTTGTAAATTTAGTTAATATTCAATGATTTGTAAATTCTTTTTCAATCTAAATTAATTTTTTATAAATTTTACGTGAATGTTTCATTTAAGATACTTATTTTTCATATTCATGAAGAACACATGTTACAACTACAATAGAGTTTGTGATCATCTATTAATATGGGAGAAAATGAAAAGTTTGTGAATAAGAACAAAAAGTATTGAAAAAATGAGAAAATATTATTTTGTTTAAAGATTTGTAAAAGTAAAAAAAAAAAAAAAAAAAAAAAAAAAAAAAAAAAAAAAAAAAAAAAGGTAAAATAATGAATTAATATATGTGGAAAAGGGATTTGAAATTCAATTGGTTTTAAAAAGAATAAGCCAAACTTAAAATATCATTAGTAATCAAACTTTGGGTTTAAAAAAAATATTGCCAACATGATCAATTTAAATTTAAAAATAGAATTTAGAAAAAAATTACTCTCAAGACTAATTTTATCAAAAAAAAAAATTATAAAAATAGAGAAAGAAAAGTAAAATGGTGAATATAGAAAATGTCACATAGGATTTGATAATAATTTCTAGATTGGTTTTATAAAAATAACTCATATTAACAATACGGTTAATTACCTTTACACCCCCTGTACTAGACTCAGAGTCATTTACACTCTATCTACTTAGTCATTATGCACTAATACCCCATGTATTGTTCACAAAATCGCAAACTTGGATGCCGTTCCATTAAATGTTAAAAAGATCAAAAATACCCTCTTCTTCTTCTTATTTTTCTTTGCTACCCTCTTCTCTCTCCTATGTTCTTTTACTTTTCTCTCCCGCAGAACCCTCTTCTCTCTACCCGTCCTTCTACTTTTCTCTTTTCACAAAACCCTCTTCTTTCTCCCTGCTTTCAATTTTCTCTGACAAAATTACTAGCATTATATATGTACATACACCCACATAATTTAATGGGTGTTTTGCAAACAACCCATCATTCAAACAATTTAATGGGTTTTTTCTATTGTTGACCACGAACTTATTATTGCAAAGTCCTAAATAGCTCATTGGTTGACACCCCATTTTGTCCAGTATTTTGTACATTTTTAAAATTTATTTTGACAAACAGATATTCTTGTCAATATTCAATTCCACTTTCAAAATATTTTTCATAATTTTTCTTGAGCTTTATATAGAAAAATTAGCTCAAATTCGATATTGAGAATTGTTGGGTCAAAAATGATCGTTGTGACCCCAGATTTAGAGCATAGTCAAATCGAGAGCTCGGATAGAATCAAAATTTTGTCAGAATTTATGAAGACATTCAAGGAGTGAAATTCAATATTCTTACATTAAAAAAAATTGGTCAGAGTCATAATTCAAAGGTGAATTTGGTCTAAGGTTCAATTTTGATGACTACCGGCAAACCTACAAAGCGATAATGATTAGAGTAGTCAAAACAAATTTAAACAATGTGAGAAGCTCCAAAATATTTAAGAACATGTGATGGAATTCAAATTTGGGCTTGGAGTATTCAAAAAGTACCTTCAAAGGTTATTTCGATACCAAAATGTCCAAAATTACACGTACTAGTAAAATTATAGTGACCAACTCATAGACATTATTGAGACCCTTAAATCAAGTCAGAAGACATTGAAATTACATAAAAATGTTATAGACATATTCCTTAAGGTAAAGGTATAGTTAGATTAGGCTTGTTTAATTTTTGGAGACTCCATCTAAAACCCTAACTCTGATTTCTTTAATCATTTATAAGTTCATAAAAAGCCCCCGAGAGTAATTTTGGGGGCATTTTTGGAATCCTCATACTTGATATTACTAGGTAGGGCCTTCCTGTGTATACCTGTAAAGGTTATAGAGAAAATTTGGTGCCCCTTCTCTATTTTAGTCTGTTTCGGCGCAACATTTTTCAAATGAATATAACTCAACCTTAAAAATCCTAATTTGAGTCCAATTTTAACTTAATTCGGCTAAATAATTCCAAAAATGTGTCCTAGAAGTCCCAAAAGCTCCTGAAAACTACACCAAAGATCTTAGTATTGCCTTTGGAAGTGAAATCTGAACTTCATAAAACATAGCCTCAGCCAAGGGCTCAGGCCAACTGGCCTCATTTTTAAGCCTTGTAGCCAAAAGGGCTTGGCGAACTTCTTTGCCCACTTCAAAATGTAGATTTCTCCACCTATTCTATTTTGTGATCATATTAGCCTGAGACATTATGCAAACATTTTTGCTCGTTCTGTTAGGAAAAAGAGTAGCTAAACAAACTTGGTAAATGTTTTTGTATAGTTTGTTGGGCAAACTTGTTTGCCCAATGGAACGAGCAATATTTGTTGCCCGTTTGAAGGGATAAAACTTTATATCGGATAAAACTTCTATATAAGGAGGCTTCCTTCTCTCATTTCCATCATCCACGTGCCTTTCTCTCCTCTCATTCCCCACATTCACACACTAAGAGGAGTTCTCAAAGCTTTTTCAAAGAATTCCAAACTTTCTCTCTCTAGAATTTCACATTCGGTGTTATTTTTTCTCTCTAAAATTTTTATATTTTTATTTTATTTGTTTAAGTGTACATTTTTAAGATGAAAAATATTTTTAATATTAAAATAAAAATTATTTTGTCAATGAAAGGTATCCAATTCATAACTTAAGTCTAAGCTTTGCCCAACGTGTGATATTGACTGGATCAACCCGAGACAGCCTTAAAATATTCTTTATAGCATAATACAATGTTGTGATGCATATTTACATGTAACATTCAGCTTAAGTTCTGATATTTCTATGTTAAAATAATGTTAAAAATGTTAGAACACCAGAAAGGATGCACACACACACACTCACAAGGGTGGAAATAGCTTTAAAAAATAAATTATTTTTAAATCTAGAGTATTTACCTGAACGAGTAACACTTCAGAGAATGAAAATAGTTTAGGATTGTTTAAAACTATTAATTTCTAAATCTAATTCTCCCTTAGAGATACTTGTAGAATATGCCATGTTAATATATCAATATTGTGATAAGAATTGTCACTATACTTGAGCATTTGTATAGCATCAATCCTCTGACCCACATTGCATAGACCTGACTAAACTTAGAGCTAGGCTCGGAAGCAAAGCTCCTTACTAGACCAGACCAAACTACATAGAGTGAATCTCCTTATCAGGATAAACCAGAATGAGCGAGGTTTATTTGTAGATTAAGTGCTAAGCATTGTATCCTTCCAACATCAAAACATATTTTTTACTCTATATTAGAGCGAGGTTTTTTTCTTGAAACCATGTGCGAAGCACTGATTCATCATCTGGCTAGATTCCTTTGAAGTAATGTGCTAAGCACTAATTTCCAAATTGATACTTTGATAATCTTAGACTCAGATCGGCCCCCTCATCATTCAACTATGCTTGTAGCTTGGGCCACTTTAGGTCTGAACAACGATGACCTAATCCATTCTCAGGGTATGTAGGCAACTTGGGCACATAGCCTGAGTCTGGTCACCACTATTATGATTACTATCATTACCATCATCACCATAATTACTTGGTCATTTAGACCTCCAAAGCATTGCATCATATATCCCATCAGTTAACCTCTATAAATTTAGTTTTTAGCAGATGCCAGATCACGCATGACATTTTAGCAGAAGATTAGTCCTTAAATTTACATTTAGAATCTACCTTGCATTGGAATCCTCTAGGAAACATTATTGCTAAGTAAGCAAACATATCATTACATTCACAAATGAACTACAATTGGATTGATTCTCCACCGAGATATGTAGGCAGCCCGATCAAGCATAGCTATCTTAAATTCTATACATCAAATGCATTCAAAGTTTGTTCTGTTATGATATCAGTAAGTTAGATATTATCTAGTGTATTATAAATATAAAGATTGGAAAGGGATTCTGGATATCCTTAAGTAATTAAGGTGTATCAATTTTCAAACGTAACCAAACCACTAGATCTAGGATCTCTGATTATACAAATTAAATTAGAGTCATTAAAAAAAACATTTTAAAATCATATCTTTTTAAAATAATAGAAAACATATTTTGAAAAGGTAAATTTGAGTTTCTTGATACACCAATTTCTACAAGTATCAAGCGACGACTTCTTAATTTATGACCCGTTGGCCTTATTTTAAAACATAAAATCATTTTAAAAGATTTTGAACGATCTTGAATGCACCAGTCACAAATAAAGACAAAAGACTCACGCTCCCACTCGGCACGGCGCACAAATTCGATTAGGAGACCATCATTCATTATGTTCATCACCGAAACACAATAGACTCAGATAAAATTAACAAATTTGCTCTCACTCGCTAACTCTACATAGAAATCTCCCCACCTCAAACTCACACACACACTCTCCATAGAAAGTAAAAAGAAGACAAACCCAACTCCCCTTCAATTTCCTCACCACCAGACCCAGAAATATTGTACCAGGGAAGACGAATGACGACAACTAAACCAAATTTCTCTTAATTTTTTGTACTTGTACACTTACGCATATATATACATATTGTTGATACCATCCGTCCCACATCGACTAGGAGCTGGGGGCTGAGGCACCTAATAAGACCTTGGTCCCCCCTCCCCAAGCATGAGGCCTTTTCCCCCAAGGGGGAAGAACAAATCCGTGCGGGTGTGTGCCTACGGGCCGGCGGGGGCTACGGCTACCCAAACTCGCTTCTACGGAGCGCCCAGAGCGGACAATATTGTGCTTGCGGGAGCCCGCGCTGTGCGGAAAATGGGACATCAACAACATATATTTGGGACAAGAATGATGAACTCGAAAGTTAATAAGCGGAACTCGCACTCTTATCCGAAGTAAAAGGATCAAGTCACCTTCCCACTACTTTTCTTATTAAAATGAAATATTTGATGTTCTTCTTAAACTATCAAAAATAAATAAATAATGATGTTCAAAAAGTTTAAATAATTTAATAAAAAAAATCTTCATAAGCTTGATAAATAGATCATCAAATACAAATTGTTTATAAAATTCAACGTTGTCGATCACGTCATTGTCATCATCACTCTATTAAAAAAATATAATTAAATGAACCTTTTAATAACCAAGAGTTTCAATTTAAACATCAAAACAAAAGGAATTAATTAGCAGTTAAAAGTTCCAACCACTAGATATGAATCGAATTGGATTACTTCATGGTAATTAGATTTTTACAAATTATAGTAATATATTAAAAAGAGAGAGGGGGAAAGAAAAAGAAAGAAAAAAAAAAAAAAAACAAATCTGCCCTTTATGGTTTTGATAGTTCCTTTATGTTTTAAGCCTAATTTTCTTTCATCAACGCATTCATGGCTTAGCATTTGCAGCAAAACAGCGAAGACAAAAATGAAACCCAAAACTAAAACTCGATTGTTCTTATTATTAGCCATCTCAAGCCTGTTCCAATTTTGTTGTGGATACATTTTTAGAGTTAGACATAATTTATATGCACCCAAATTATACCCTGTGCATATATATATATATATATTTTTTTGGAAGCCAACTGAATAAGGTAGAAGTTCTAAGGCTTCGTTTGGGAAGCTGGCTTTTTTCTAGCCAGCTACTCATCTTTTTTTTTGTCTTTTTCTATAATTACTAACTTTACCCTCTTATATTTTAAATTTCTTTTAAACTATAAAGAGTAAAACTGCCAAATTACCCTAAAAAAAAAAGCCAGCTACTAACTTTTTTTCCCTTCCCAAATACAAAAAAAGTTAGCCTTTTTGTAGCTAGTTAGTAGCCAGTTACAAAAAAAAGTTAACTTTTTTTTCTTCCCAAACTAAGTCTAAATAGATAGAATATTAATTGTGAAAAATCAATCTATTAAATAATTCATTACTGAACATATGAAGAAATTTTAAATTTGATAAAATCATTTAATTTGACGAAATTTTTTATTTTTACATAAATTTACGCTATTTACTATCTATAATTGCAAAATTTATGTTTTTAATTTATTTTATTTTTCCATTTTAATAATTACCAAGGTCAGAAAATTAATCGATTAATAATTAAATGATTGTCCAAAACTAGTAGTGCAATTAATGCATACCAACCGATTCGTGTCGTAAATAATATCATTCTCTTTATTATCATTTTCCCGTTATAGATACACCAATGGCAGTGGAATGTTATGTCATATTTGCCCAAAATGTAAACGAGGACAAAAGGAAAAGGAGAGAGAAAAAAAAAGTTAACCAGAGAGCATGTTTGTTTGGATACAATGAAAGATAAATTTTATTGAAATGATTCTTGACCTCCATTACAATAGTTTGAAGAAGGATGTAATAATTATACTAGAAGTAAGAATTACTTTAACATGGAGTAAATTATTATTAGTGGTGGAGGTGAGTAACAAATGGGAAGTAATAAAAAATTATATCACTTTCTTATTAACCCGTTAAACATTTATTTTCATTATAAAAAATCTTAAGCAATGCTCTTCTAATTATAATAAATGTTATAAAATAACAATCTATTTGAAACGAACTAAAATTAATTAATTATTAAATTATTTTACCAATTAGTATTCAAATTAAAATGATTAAGTTTATTTATAATAAATAATAATTAATTATTAAAATGATTTATTTTATAAAATGTTTTATTAAATAGAAACCACTTTTCATAAATAATAATTTACTGGTTATGTACTATATTAATATAATTTATTAAAATTAATAATTTATTTAAATAAGATACAACTACTTGTTTTATTAAATTATTTTATCAAAATAAAAATAATTTTTAACAAATAATGATTCATTATTAAAATTAATTACTATTGAAATATTAATCTATAATAAAATTATCTTTTATAATTAATATTTTTATTTAAAATTATATTTAGTAATATATATTTTGTTAAAATTTTGTTATATATATTAAAATAAATATTTTTATAATAATTTATTTTGTTATAATGTTTTATTAGAATTAAATATTAACTTTTACTCCTTGTTAATTTACTCTCATTGTAAACACAATTAATTTTATTCTTTCAAAATGTTTAGCATTCCGAATATAATATAATTATTATCAAATAATATTCACTTTTTTAATCCAAATATAAGTATCATAAATTTATTTTTATTATTATTTTTTTCATAAATTCATGTTGTAAACGCAAGTTCAAGGATGAAAAAGAAGGCATCTGCACGATGGCCACTCCAATTGATTGAGTGAAGGCCATTGTAAAAATGCTTATAATTTGTAAAGGATAGATGTAAATTAATTAATTTTTTTTTTTATAATTTGAAAGACCAATTTATTAATATTTAAATATAAATTTTTGTTTTTGGAGAATTTTAGGGGTTCACGCCGTTGTGAGCCCAGTTGCCTCCCAATCTCATTTGGTATACATTTATGAAAATAACATATACTGTAATTTAAATATTTATACGATGCCTTTATTACATAAAGTTCATGGCAGTAGAGTGTTTGAAATTGTTTAAATTTGTTTGAATTTGTAAAATAATAATTTTATAATTTGTGTAATGAGTAAAAAATTTTTTCTTAATTTATGTAAAAAAAAATTGTTTTAAAAGAAATATGTAGATATTTAAAAAAAAAAATTCTCCAAAAGAAGCTAAATTTTTAAAACCATAATATCATTATTTCAAATAATTTTTCATTTCAATCAAAGATTGGTATACTTATTTGGTGTGACTTACTTCTTCTTCTTCTTTTTTTTTTTTTTTTTTTTTTTTTTTTTTTGAATGACTCAGAGTGTCTGGACCAGCTTACGCGCACCTCGACTAATCTCTGGTGTGACTTACTTGGGGTTGCGACTCCACAATTTAAATTTCATTATACAAATTTAAATCTCAATAGTAAATTTTGTATGTATATAACTCACGTTAGGAATGATTACGAATAAAATAGTCTGCCAACCGTTAAAATTTGATTTGATTGAGACTCCGCTCAAGATTTCTGCCCTTAAAAGAGTCAAATTTAATTTTTTTATTATTTATTTAAAATTTAGGTCAAATTTAACCTACTAAGCATTTAATTTAAAAGCTTGTGAATCGAGAAAAAAAAAATAATACATACATACCTAATTAAATTGTAATGATATTATTTTAATTTAAAATATTTATTCATTTTGAGTTATAATATTTTAAATCAAAATTACGTTATTTTAATTAATTAAATTATTTGTAAACCGAACTTAAGCTCAGATTATTTTTTGCGGAACCAATACATGCAACGGTCTTACTCGGGGTTCAGCTTCTGGAATTGATTGTGCTTCTGGCGGGCATTCAAGGGGCCCACGGTGACTGGTCAGTGGTCTGGTCTACCGGTGACCGGGGGTGGGGCCCGGACTCAAACTGTTGGACTGTCCAGAGGTGGGGCCCACCTGGCGCATTTAGGAAGGCTGATATATATATATTTTTTTTTTTGATAGGTAGGAAGGCTGATATTAAAGAGGAGTTTTTCCGGAAAATTTTGGAAGGTCAAACGTGCATATATATGGGTTGTTTGGCAACGTTATTTTTTTTTATTTTTTTTTTGGGTTATTTGGTAATGTTGTCATTTTTTTATTATTATTTTTTATTTTGTATTTTCTGTTGTCATTTTTTTTTTCTGAAATGAAAACTGAAATAGCGTTTGGTAACATAATTTTGTTTACAATTATTATTTTTTTCTTTTTAGAAAATATTTAATTATATTATATTATATTATACTATATTATATTATATTATTAATATATTATGTTATATTG
>JAVXUM010000030.1:14587250-14607364 GCA_035590655.1 Pouteria glomerata
TGTATCTATATACAGTGATTTGTCTTTTCAGCTTTCCATTTTTTTTAAGTGAGAAATAGGTAATGATGGACCCGACCCAACTCGTGATTGACCAAACCGAAAATGGAACCGAACTAACCCAAATCGAGCTGAACCGAAACCCAAACCGAACCAACCGGAAATTTTCGGTTCGGTTTGGTTCGGTTTTAATATAAAATTGGTTCGGTTCTGGGTCTATATTTTAAGAAACGAAAAAAATTGGTTCGGTTCTGAGTTATGTATAAATCCGAACCAAACCAACCCATGCACACCCCTAACGCTAGATGTGTTGGATATTTATTGAAATATGTTATTGTTTTTATTATTATTTTAAATGGACACACTAGATGTGTTGGATAGGGGTGGATATTGACCCGCTGACTCGAAGAACCCACCCAATTCAGTCCGATAATTATAGGGATTGGGTTTGGAAATTTAGCCCATAAGGCTTTGATAGGCCAATTTTTTAGGCCCAATTTATTTTTGGGCTGGGTTTGGGTTAAGACATCGCAACCCAACCCAGCACGACCCACCCAGAATTAATGAGTGAGCTAAAAACTCTATACTCCCAACACACAAACTCTAACCTTGCTTTTCTTTTTTTCCTTCACAAATTCCCAAACATTCAATCCCTCTTCCTCTCTTTCCTTATAAACTTCAACCCAAACATTCAGTCATTCTTCATTTTTTCTCATTTTGCAATACAAACTTTGTATCTCTCACTTTCTCCACCGTCTTTTTTCTTCATATCTTCGACTTTTGTTCTTTTCTCTTCTTTGTCTTACTCTATTTTTTTGAAACCTTCTAATCTCGTTGGCAAATTAGCTGTAGATCTCTTCGGTCACTAGGTCATTAATATTTGAACATGATAAGGAAAAAAAAGAATTAGTAAAAATAAATTTTGTTTCTTTTTTTGTTTATTTCTTTTTGTCATTTTTATATGTTTTCTATTATTTTAATAAATATTTATTTATTATAAATCTTTGTTTATGTTTATTTTGTACAATGAATAAGTTATTGGTTGTTTTTGTATGATTTTTATATTTTTAATGTCTTATCTTTTTGGTTCAATAGGCAAGTTTGGGTTTTAATTTTTCAATAATAGACGTGTTTGAATTCACAATTTTCCACCCAGTTTCGAGTTGGGCCAAGCTTGGGTTCGGTGTTTAAAGACTCAGCCCCAAATGAACTCAGTCCGAACCCAGTCTAGCCCAGCCCAACCCTAGTGTTGGATATTTATCGAAATATATTATTATTTTTTAGGCATATTTGTCGCGTACTTATCGATCACTTCATTTATGAAGTGTAAATGAATACTTTTCGTGTCCTTACTAAATATTGTTGACACATAACAAATACTTACTTAAACGCATTTTGTTATTTTTATTTTTTAAAATAGATGCTTGGATGAATCTTGGCCAGTGACACTTATTCTGTTCTTGTCAAATATTATTAATACATGTGAAACACTTAAAAAATATGTTTTATTATTTTAATTTTTTAAAATAGACACTCATATACGTTTTTACCATTCATTAAGGTATTGCTTGTCATCTAGAGCTTCTTGTCCTTTTTCTTTTTTATTAAATACTAAAATTAATCTCTTCTATTAAAGTTTTTTTTTTTTTTCTTTTTAAGTCATGAAGGGCAAATATGTTAAATAAATAAAAATTAAAAATGTTATTTATATTTTTTTTATTTTTTTGTACTCTAGACGCAAAAATTATTATTATTTCATTTATTGCTTAAGATTAGCCAAATTTATTTCTTTGCAAACCAAGACTAACTTAGAAATTATAGAAACACAAAATGGGAAGAGAAAATGGGATAAAAGTGACGTGAAGTAAACCATTCATTAAGATATAAACATAACAGCAGGGATGCCTATGGGATGGTTAGACGTGAGTATGTAACCCCCATCGAACTTGATAAATTTCTTTAAAAAAAAAAATTCTAATAAAATTCAGATAGATTATCAAACTCAATAAAGAATTCTTTAAAAAATATCCTAATAAGATTATAAAATGTTTGAAATTAAAATTTAATACCCGAAATAGGTTCTAATATCGAGTACTCGATATCCATTTATACTCATAAGATACTTGATCCTCAGTATTCTAAGATGCCATCTAAGTATAATATAACATAATATAATATAATATAATATAATTATAAATTTATCCTAAAAAAATGTATATGGATAAAGGTCCTAATGGATAAAGTCATGTATTAAACTTGAAGGTTGATCAATGAATTTGTTCATTTTGAGAAATTTAATATTTTTGTCACTTACTAATTTTTTTATTTTGTAGGTGGACTTATCAAAGTAGGTTCCATGTATTCTGTCTAATTTTACTTAATCAGGTTCGGTGGAGCTGAAATTCTAATAAAAAAAAAAAATAAACAAATTTGTAACAGTAAGGGTAAACCCAAAAAAATAAAGAAATTTAATAATAATAATTATTAATTAAGTGAATACTCAATCGTTTGCATCCTAGTATTTATCTAGCAGCTCTGTTTATTGAGTGACCTGAAGAAGGAAACTATATGTAAATAAAAAGACAAAATGCTATTTGTGCGTATTTATCTACGGGCTATGTTTATTGGCCGATATATAATATGCCTTAATGGCATGTTTTGTTCATAAATTTGTTGTCTCCATAACAAGTTTAGAAATCAAATTTCGTGAATAACATTGTATGGTATTAATTAATTTTACTTTTTTACAAAACTTAAAAGTAGGATTTGTTGATGCTGATTTTTCAAAGGTCTCACGATTCGGTGGCCACAACCTAAAGATCCACCAAGTTTACCTGAATTGGATGAAGTACACCTGTTCGCCTGGGACACCGGTGCGGTACTTGCCAAGGGCTCTTCGATACTTAAGTCAGATAATGAGAATTTGAAAAGAGAATGGGCAGAGTAACAGCTTTGTCAAACGATTGCATCCTCTTATGGTTTTTGTGTCCCTCCATTTTGTAGTGATTGCTTGGGGTGTGAAGATTAGTGTCAGTTGAGATATTTGCCGGATCCTCCAGTGATTTTCCTATTTTGCCTGATATGATTTTGATCATATAGTAACCGTTTTGGGAACAGTTCCTTGATGATATGTTTTTCTTCTATGAACGAGGCGCAAATTGCAGACCAAATAAACTCATGCGCTTTTTGGACCTTAGCTCGAGCTCTGACCCACCGGGCTCGAGCTCTGACTACTTGGAGACCAGGGCCACGATACAACTGACCTCCGATCTGGGCTTAGGGGTATTTTTATGATTTTGATGGGGCTCGAGAATTCTCCCCCATCAAATGCCCTCGAGTCGTCAGCTCTGCTGGCAGTGTTGGGGACTCAAAAGTCAGTTAGGGTGCCTTTCGAGTCGTGAGTGCATTTATTACCTCGCAATTCATCATTGCGCGCCATGTGATTTTCGCGTCGTTTGGTATTTTGATAATATGGGTGGATTTTGAATATGAGTCAAGTGATCGTCCACTATCTTATTGTTGATAGCCCCCACGTGTTGAGATCACGTTCGAGAAATTCAAGCTTCCCTTTTCCAACCGTCTTCTCCGAGTGTTATTTATTTCTGTTTCTTGTCGCCTCCATTGTTGCCTTGTGAAGCTAATCCTGAGTTTTCTCTGGTATGTTTCTGCCCTTTTCGGTCTTATGCTACATTTTTTTTTTTGTTGCTTCCTGTGTTATTTTCTTAGAGAGCACCGACTTTCCTTCACACAAAGGGTTTATTCTAGACGGTGACTTCAAGTGGTCTGTAGGTTCCTTATTAATTTGTGAGTATCATCTTTTTAGGGCCCAACCTTCTAGTATTCCTATCACCATGCCTCTGCGTCGAAGGGTTATCCTGTCCTCAGAGAGCGAGTCTTCTCCTAGGGAAGAGGCTTCCGAGTTAGCCCAAGACCTAGCCTCGGGTCCTTTCTTTTTCCCCCAAGACAATAGCTCTGGGTTTTGGGACCTTGTAGAACTTGATTGTACCAATATCTTCTCCGTTATTGATAAAAAAATAGTTGAAGAGGATACTCAAGTCATATCAACCCCTCAAACTCCTATCCTACCGATGCCCGGCTCCGGACGATATGGCCTGCTCGCTAGTTATGGCCGGTGTCGTGACAGTTTACGAAGCTGCACTTTCTAGCGGACTCGGATTCCCTTTGGCTCGCCCTATCAGGGAAGTCTTAGCCAGGCTAAATCTCAACCCAGCCTAACTCACACCTAGTAGTTGGACAATTTTGATAGGTTGT
The DNA here is from genome assembly GCA_035590655.1 of Pouteria glomerata. Lineage (NCBI taxonomy): Eukaryota > Viridiplantae > Streptophyta > Magnoliopsida > Ericales > Sapotaceae > Pouteria > Pouteria glomerata. The sequence continues at coordinate 14,591,520 of JAVXUM010000030.1, forward strand.
GCCGTGATTTGGAAGGCCACCACTAACAAGCACATCACTGCGGATGAATTCCTGTATTGCTATAGGATTATCGAGACTGGCCATAGGTGGTATTACTTCGTTGCTCAGACGAAAGCATTAAACGTAATAATCGGCTACCCCTCTTTTATCAAGAATTGGAAAGATCATTTTTTTTTTGTTGTATGAAGAGGGATAGGAATTTTATCCTTGGCCGACTGAGGAAGACAAGAAGGTCTGTTGCCCCCTGTCTTGGGGCGCCCGTCCGAAGAGGGTAAGATCTCAATTCTCTGTTCATTCGTCAGATCTGTGTTGCCTACTGTTTTAACCCATCTCTTCGTTTTATCCCTTCTCAGCTTGAGCTCGTCCCCAAGTCTCCAAGGAACAACTCAGGCGCATTAAGCTTGCGCAAGAGTCATCCCTGCATTATTATTCTCTTCTGTTAACCGCCGAGAGTTTGGCCGAGCATATGCTTGGTCCCGAACCTTCCTTAAAGGCACTTGAACTCGAACGTGAGAGGAGTGAGTTTTTATGTTGAGTTTAATAAATTCCTTTGTATGTCTATTAACATTCGTATGCTTGGTGCAGATTCTGATCTCGACATTGCCGACTTCTTTGCTGAAGTTGTGAAGTTCAGCAAGGAGAGGTTCCAGAGTTTTAGGAGAAAAGTGCCATCTGGTTCGGACTCAAGGCTTCGGAAGAGGCATAAGTTAACTGACCTGAGCAATTTCAAAGAATGGGTTCCTAGACAAGGCAGCCCGTCCCAGCCTCAAGCTTTAGGGGTGGCAGCAGAAGGCTAACCAACCCTTGCTTTTCCCAATGCGTCCCCAGCACTCGAAACCCCTGTCACTCCCGTTCTTGCCATTGGGGAGGACCGAGGTATCCCTTCCCGGGTTGGTTCCCCCAACATAGTAGATGATATCGAGGTGGCCGTGGTGAGGATGCATAGTGTCCTTACCCCTATAGACTTCGGACGGACACGGGATTTGTCTCACGGTGAGCTCACGAGGGGAATTACCCACGATCTAGCTAAGGTAATCTGGATTTCTAATTACACCAAGTGTTTTGCCATAAGTTTTTATTTTTTATTTTTTATTTTTCGTAACTTATACCAGTTGTTACAAGTGCTGCTTTTCGCTTCCGAACTTGGGACTCGGTACCTGGGGGAGAGTCAGAGCATAGCGATTAAGCTCTCCAAGAACGAGTATTTAGGCAAAAAAGCGCTCGAGTTGGAAGTTGAGCTGGAGTTGCTGAAGGGCCGAGTCAACATTTGTTAGGCTGATCTCAAGCTAGCGGCTAAAGCTCGTGATGACGCAATGGCTCATGCTCGGACAATGTCTTCCTCCCTCGATGCAGAGGTTAAGTTAAAGGAACAATCCGTTGGGGACTTGGAGAGACTCCGCAGCAGCCTTGAAGAGGAGAAGGCCAAGGCTATTGAAGCCTTCAAAGAGGGCAATGATGCTCAGGTCTGGCACGCCGAAACCTTCGCAAACGGTTTTAACGATGCGAAAAAGGAAATCCAAGAGAAGTATCTAGATCTGGATTTATCGACGATCGTGGCCTTGGGGAGTTCTGATCAAGCAGAGACTCCCTACAGTCCCAAGCATTCCGAGGGCGGAGCCCAGTCTTAATCCATCGCGGTCTTTCAAGCTTTGTTCGTCATGCCCTGGTTAACAGAAGATATGTTCTTCTTTTTTTTTTTTTTTTTTTTTGGCAATCATTCTAATGTATATTGGAACTCCCCAATCATTTTAATGTAACTAACTGAGCTGGTTATCCTAAATATCGTACGAAAAAAAAAAGTTTCTTTCGTTTACCGCTTGCGCACCTCCTCATCATTTTTTTTTTTTTTTTGTACGATATTTAGGATAACCAGCTCGGTTAGTTACCTCCGTGCTTGGTCTTCAGGCGTCGGCCTTCGCTAAGTTGGGGCGCCTGGCCTCGTGGCTTTTTTGCCTTGGGCACCCAATCTCACAGATCGATCCAGCGTTCCACTGGCCTTTGGTGCTTGGCCTTTGCTGCTTTCACATGGTCGCCCGATCTTGAAGATTATCTTGGCGCTCTAGTGGGCTCTTATATGGTCGACCAATATCGGGGATCGATCTGGCTTTTCGCTAGCCTTGGGTATTTGGCACTCGTGGCGTTTGTTCTTCCGATCATCTCTTAGGTCGGCCTCGTAGACGGCCTTGGGCACTCAGCCCTCGTGGTGCTGGCTCGATTGACCGATCTCACTAGGTCGGCCTCGTAGGTAGCCATGGGCGCTGGGCCCTTATGGCTCTCTTTTGCCAACCGATCTCACAGGTCGGTTCGGCTTTCCCTGGCCTTGGGCACTCGGCCCTCGTGGTGCTAGCTTGGCTGACCGATTTCACCAGGTCGGCTTCGTGGGGCGCTGGGCCCTTATGGCTTTCTTTCGCCGACCGATCTCATAGGTTGGTTCGGTTTTCCCTAGTCTTGGGTGCTCGGCCCTCGTGGCGCTGGCTCGGCTAACAGATTTCACCAGGTCGGCCTTATAGGTGGCCTTGGGCGCTGGGCCCTTATGGCTCTTCTTCCTGTTAATCGATCCTGACGTGTCCATGGTCTCAAATTGGCCAAAACATGACCTTTCATTAAAAGATTTCAAAGTTCAACGGAAATCATTACATAGTAGGATTAAACGTGATACAGTTTCAAATGATCCTCATGCCAGGGATGAGGCAGACTCTTTTTATTGACGTCCTTCAGCTAGTAAGTTCATTTCCTCGTGAATGAACCTATGATGTAGGGTCCTTCCCAGTTTTGTCCGAGTTTCCCTTCGCGGGGATCCCTAGTCGATTGATTAACTTTCTTGAGGACTAGATCACCAACCTTCAAGTGCTGTGGCCGGACTTTCTTATCGTGGTATTGCTTGATCTTTTACTGGTAGGTTGCCATCTTTATTGCTGCGTGCATCCTTTTTTCTTCAAGCAGGTCGATTTCTTCTCTTAAGGACTCATCGTTAGTTTCATGGTCGAAGAGTTCCACCCTCATGCTGGGTAGACCGATCTCCATGAGTATGACTGCTTCGGTGTCGAAGGCCAGGGAAAAGGGAGTATAACCGGTGGGCGTTCGTTCTATTGTTCTGTAGGCCCACAGTATATTTGGTAGCTCATCCGCCCGTAGTCTCTTTGCTTTCTCAAGTCTAGTCTTGATGATTTTAAGGAGCGCTTTATTTGCTGCTTCCACCTGCCCATTAGTTTATGGGTATTTTGGGGAAGAGTAGTGGTGGTTGATGTTGAGTTGTTCACAGAGTTCGTTGAATTGCTTTCCTTCGAACTGCTTCCAGTTATCAGTCACTACGACCTTTGAGATTCCGAACCTGCAGACGATCCCTTGCCATAAAAACTTCCTCATATTCTGCTCTGTGATGCTCGGCAGGGCCTCGGCTTTGACCCACTTTGTGGAGTAGTCGATTGCTACAACGGTGAACTTTTTTTACCCCTTTCCTAGGGGGAACGGTCCTACGATGTTGATCCCCCACTAAACGAATGGCCAGGGGGTCTAGACTGGAGATAATTCTTGTGTAGGCAACCTCAGAATATTAGAAAATCTTTGGCACTTGTTGTATATTTTTACCATATCCCGAGCGTCTTTTTCAATGGTCGGCCAGTAATACCTAGCCTGGAGGGCCTTTTTAGCCAACAGTCTCCATCTAGAATAGTTTCCACAGACTCCTTCATGGATTTCCCGAAGGACGTATTTAGCTTCCTCCTCATTCGCGCATCTTAGCAAGGGCATAGTGTGACATCTTCTATACAGCACTCCGTTAACAATGGTGTACTTCATAGCTCGGTATTTAACCCTCATTTGTTCGTTCAAATCAGTAGGCAGGTCCCCATTTGTTAGATATTCCTTTATAGGCTGAGCCCAAGCCGCTTCCACCTCAACCTGAAGCATGGCCATTGACTTGGTGCTTGGTGTTTCCAGAACTTCCACTGGTACTCAAGAATTCTTATCTTTAGATGAAGCTATTTTTACCAATTGATCTGCCTCTTCATTCTCTCCTCTAGGTACCCGTTCCAGCACAACGCTGGAAAACCTCCTGGTCAGGTTTCTGGCTAGTTCACGGTATTTGGCCATGTTATCATCCCGAGTCTCAAACTCTCCTTCCACCTTTTCGATAACGAGTTGGGAATCATTACGCAATGTAACGTGGTCCGCCCCAATTCTCTTAGCCATTTGTAGTCCAGCAATTAAGGCTTCATACTCTGCCTCATTATTGGAGGCAGAGAAGCTGAACCTAAGCACATACTCCACTTTGAGACCTTCCGGAGATACGAGCATAATGCCGGCCCCGTTTGCCTTTCGTGTGGATGAGCCATCGACGTTCAAAACCCAAGTCTGCAACACATCCAACACATCCCCCTCCTCGTGTTGATGCTCCGACGTCACCATGAACTCTGCTATGAAGTCGGCAGCTGCTTGACCTTTTATCGATACTCGAGGTATATACTGTATGTCGAACTGGCTCAATTCTACTGACCACTTAACCAACCTCCCTGACGTCTCTGACTTGTGAAGCACTATCTTCAGCGGCTGATCTGTCAGAACCATTAAGGTGTGGGCTTAAAAGTAGGGCCTTAACCGCCGAGTTGTGCTTACTAAGGTGAAGGCCAATATCTCCATTTTTGGGTACCTCTCTTCTGCGTCTCGCAGCGCCCAACTTGTGTAATACACTGGCTTCTGCATGCCTTCTTCTTCTTTGACCAGGGCCGAGCTGACAGCGGTTGGTGACACTGCCAAGTGCAGGTATAGCAGCTCTTTCGGCGTGGTCCTACTGAGCAAGGGGACTACTCCTAGGTACTGTTTGAGCTGCTGGAAGGCCATTTCACATTCTTCAGTCCATTCGAATGCCTTCCTCAACATTTAGAAGAAGGGTAGGCGTTTGTCAGAGGACCTCGATATGAATCTATTCAGGGCTGCTACACGCCCTGCTAACCTCTGCACTTCCTTGGTTGTCCTCAGTGACTGCATTTCCAAGATAGCCTGAACTTTCTCTAGGTTAGCTTCAATACCCCGGCTGGATACCATGAAGCCAAGGAACTTCCCCGAAGCGACACTGAATGCGCACTTGGCTGGGTTCAGTTTTATCTTGAACTTTCGGAGAGTGTCAAATGTTTCTTTAAGGTCGGTCACATGCTCAGACGCTTCCTTACTCTTTACCAGCATTTCATCTACGTATACTTCTACATTGTGTCATATCTGGGACTTGAACATGAGGTTAACCAACTTTTGGTATGTGGCCCCAATATTTTTCAAACCGAAAGGCATAACCTCGTAACAATAGAGGCCTCGATCGGTAATGAATGTAGTGTGCTCTCGGTCTTGCTCCGCTATCCGGATTTGATTATACCTTGAAAAGGCGTCTATGAAGGAAAGTACCTGGTGCCCGGCCGTTGAGTTCACCAACTGGTTGATCGCAGGGAGAGAAAAGCTGTCTTTCGGGCATGCCTTGTTCAGGTTTGTAAAATCTACGCACATCTGCCACTTTCCGTTGGACTTTTTTACTATAACGACATTGGACAGCCAGGTTGGGTACTGCACCTCCCTTATAAACTTTGCGTGGAAGAGTTTCTCCATCTCTTCAGCCACAACATCATTCTGACCTGGAGCAAAGATCCTCCTTCTCTGTCTGACTGGTCTCGACTCAGAGAGGATGTTGAAACGATGGGCCATAACCTTCGTATCGATGCCTAGCATGTCCTTGTGAGTTTAAGCAAATACATCTGAGTTTTGCTTCAAAAAGGTTCTGAGCTCTTCCTTCTGCTCCTCTGGGGCCGAGACCCCTATTTTCACAGTCTTTCCGAGGTCGGGGTCGCCAATAATTACATTTTCGAGATCGTCACCGGGCTCTCCCCTTTTTACCTTGTCTTCGTCCCGAACCTCCAGTTCATCGATAATCATCATTTCCTTGGCGGCCTCTCTTCTCAATGATGAAGCATAACACTCCCTAGCCATCATTTGATTCCCTTTCACACAACCCACACCTTTCCCTGTAGGGAACTTAAGGCAGAGATGGTAAGTCGATGTTACAGCCCTGAAAAGGTTTAGCGTTATCCTACCTAATATCACGCTGTATGCCGATGAGGTGTCGATGATTACGCTTGAAAAGTATAATTACAAACTTAACAAATTAGTATATTTAAGTTTATTTAACTTTTAAGTTTATTATTTGATGTTTATTTTGAACTTATATGGTTGTTTTATTTATTGCAGTGAAAATGATGATATATTCTTGCTAAGTGATGAAGAAAATAATGAAGATGGAATAATAAAACAAAGTGAAGAAGCCACCGGAAGCAAGGACGGGACTGAAATAAGGCCTGGAAAAGACCTAGAGGAAGTTTCCATGGGCCACCGTCTGCACGTTCAGCCCAGCCGTCCGGACGGCCGAGAGGAGACAAATTCTGGAACTTAAAGAAAATAGACCGTCTCTCGCCCTTGTCGACGGGGGATAGTTTCACTTTGAGCCTCGGCCGCTACACTGCCGTGGCAATGAGGGTTTTACGCATCGTTCTCTCCCACCATTCCTCTATCTCTGTCGTTTTAGATGGCACCTCTATTGCCCCCATTATTGGTTGGCAAGTCCTGAGGCTGGGGTGGTTGCCGCACTAGGGCCATACGCTCAACACGCTTCATGAAGGCACGGTTCTGTTCCATCAAGGCTTGCATAGTAGCCGCTATGTCAGTGAACTATCTTTCCATTATTGAACTTGGTTGTTCCCTAAATGTATGCACGTCGGATCTAGTTTGAACCATAAAATTGAGGAATAGAGAGCGAGAAACTCGTTTTCCACAAACGGCGCCAACTATTGATACTGATTTTTTGAAGGTCTCACGATTCGGTGGCCACGACTCGAAGATCCACCAAGTTCACTCGAATCGGATGAGGTACACCTGTTCACCTGGGACACCGGTGCGGTGCCTGCCAAGGGCACTCCGATGCTTAAGTCAGATAATGAGAATCTGAAAAGAGAATGGGCAGAGTAATAGCTTTGTCAAACGATTGCATACCTCCCATGGTTTTTGTGTCCCTCCCTTTTGTAGTGATTGCTTGGGGTGTGAAGATTAGTGTTAGATGAGATATTTGCCAGATCCTCCGGTGATTTCTCTATTTTGCCTGATATGATTTTGATCATATAGTAACCGTTTTGGGAACAGTTCCTTGATGATATGTTTTCCTTCTAGGAATGAGGCATAAATCGCAGACCAGATAAACTCATGCGCTTTTTGGACCTTAGCTCGAGCTCTGACCCACCGGGCTCGAGCTCTGACTACTTGGAGACTAGGGCCACGATACAGCTGAGCTCCGATCTGGGATTAGGGGTATTTTTGTGATTTTGACGGGGCTCGAGAATTCTCCCCCATCAGGATTGAAATAAATAAGTAATTTAAAAGAAAGAATAAAGTATTAAAATTACTCTTATAATTTATACTTGGTGTCACTTTAATCTTTTTCTTTTTAATTGTAATAGTTAAATTTTTACAATTTCGATCAAACTATAATTGAATTTTTCTATCAACACTATTTTTATTCAGCTGTTGTAATACAGATAAATTTATATAATTTACATACACTTTTCTATTGGCTCTGCAAAGCCAAGTCATCTTTAACATCTTCTTTCTCCTCATCGGCAATTCATCAACATCTTCTGCGTCATAAACTTCAATCCCCAAATGCAAACCTCAAAATGCTGATTCCTAGTCGGATAATTCTAATAAAACCATTATTTAGCAACACCATTAGTGTTGTCATCTATGATTAATACTCTACGTTTGTAACTTTTCAAGGAATCTCCCAACAAGTAGTTTTCTAATGCTCATCTAGGTTTGCGGCTTAAGCAACCGCTGCAACCTGTCTTCTAAATGTTAATAAACTTATGATTCACATATGAATATTAGAATACTAAAAGGAAGAGATAAAAACATATACTTGTATTAATTGTAGCCATCTCGATTGTTAAGAATAATTGGTGCGCACGAAATCGTAGCAGCTAGCTAAGGCTTCCATTCCTTTTATTCACAATGACGGCTCTCAATGGGACAGCCAAAGCACTAGGGTTTTCAAAGTTAAGAGTGGAGTGGGGACCTAGCTAATAAGTTGTATTTATAGATTCTAATGGGGCCCTCCATTACGAGCTACTATTAGACTTAAGGGTCTATATTAAACCGTCCAACTATATCCTTATTAATTAGGTGTATATGGGCTCAACACTAAATTGGATCATAATAAAAAAAAGCCCAAATAATCGTCTCATTAAATTGTATTATATTCAGTCTTCACCAAATAATTAATGGAAGCTCAATAATATTCTAACATTCTCCAACTTAGACAACATTAATTATGAACTCAATAGATTGAATAATAAAACTCATATATGGCCACAAATAACACTAATACAGTTGGGACTACACCTTCCAACACAATTCAGTCCAACAAGATTATCAATATCGAACCATAGCGATACAGATGTCCTTTATTGACATAGGACCTTCCATGATTACAAATGTTAATAACCATGTTGACATGAATTAAGATATAGTAGTGTCGCAAGTAATAATATTCTCATATGATCCAAATTCATGCTATTACTTGTCGGTCCTTTTACATATGATTTCTCCATTACACATATGCTTTAATTATAAGCCACAATGAGAAATCCACAAATTATAATATAAACTCTATTGTATCTCTATCACATATGAGACATTATAATATGTATATCTCTAACAATATCAATGAGATATACTACGTCATGAACACTTAAATTTGCGATAAATAAAAACTCAAATTGTGACAATTTATCATATCTCATGTGCACATAAAATAATGAAAATAACTAAAAATAAAATGTCTGTTTACAATAGTAATGCCAAAACATCACAGTAAAGCAAGTTAAAACTCTCCTACTAACCCAATACATCGAAAGATTCTAGAAGACCCATATCCTAAACATGCATGTTAAAAGTGACAGGTCTCAATCCTTTAGTTAATGGATCAGCTATCATGGCTTCTGTATTGATATGCTCAATCATAACTTCTCCATTCTTCATATGATCTATAATAGTAAGATACTTTATCTCAACATGTTTCAATCCACTAGAACTTTTGTTATTCTTAGAGAAGAATACAACAGCGCTATTATCGCAATATATTTTCAAAGGTCTCGGGATAGACTTTATCATTATAAGTCCTGAAATGAAATTAGTCAACCAAATATCATGTGTTACTGCCCCATAGCATGCTACAAACTCTGCGTGCATAGTAGATGAGGCTGTAAGAGTTTGCTTAGCATTTTTCTATGAAATTGCTCTTCCAGCCATCATGAAAATATAACCAGATGTAGACTTCAAATCATCTGGGCAACCAGTAAAATCTGAATCTGAGTAGCCAACTATCTCAAGATGCTCAAGTTTTCTATATGTAAGCATGTAATTTTTGGTTCGTTGTAAGTATCTTAAAACTTTCTTAGCTGCCACCCAATGATCATGTCCTGGATTAGAAAGAAATCTACCCAGAACACTTGTAGCATATGAAATATCTGGTCTTGTACAAATCTGAGCATACATTAGACTACCCACAACACTAGAGTAAGGCACATTCTTCGTACTTTCTTTCTCAATATCATTCTTAGGGCACTGTTTTTTACTGAGTTTATCACCTTTCACAATAGGTACTTCTCCAGGTCTATAGTTTTGCATATTGAACCTATTTAACACTCTATCTATATAGGCTACCTGAGAAAGTCGTAGCAAACCACGAGACCTGTCTTGTTGAATTTCAATACCTAATACAAATGAAGCTTCTCCAAGATCCTTCATGTCAAAATTCTTAGACAATAGCTCCTTAGTCTCATGCAACAAACCCAAATCACTGCCAGCTAACAAAATATCATCAACATATAAAACAAGAAAAATGAACTTGCTCCCACTGACCTTAAGATAAAGGCATTGATCTATCTTATTCTCTATAAAGCCCAGAGAAGTAATTGTTTGATCAAATTTTAAGTACCATTGACGAGATACTTGTTTGAGACCATAAATAGACTTCTTCAACTTGCACACAAGATGCTTTTTACCATCCACAATAAAACCTTCAGGCTACACCATAAAGACTTTCTTATCTAAAACACCATTTAAAAATGCTGTCTTCACATCCATTTGATGTAACTCTAAATTATAATGGGCTACTAAAGGCATAATAATCCGCAAAGAGTCTTAGGTTGACACAGGTGAAAATGTCTCACTATAATCAATTCATTCTTTTTGAGTGAAGCCCTTAGCCACTAACCTTGCCTTGAATAGCTCAATATTTCCCCGAGAATCTCTTTTAGTTTTAAAAATCTCATTTACAACCAACAGGGTTGCAACTTTCAAGAGGCTCTACAAGATCCCATACTCCATTATTAGCCATAGATTTCATCTCATCATTCATAGCATCCATCCACATACTAGCCCGTGAACTAGTTACAGTATTAGTGAATGTTACTGGTTTAACAATGTCATCATACTCATAACTAGTATCCCCAAGATAAACTTCATAATCATCAAAGATAGTAGAACGCTTCTGTCTGACAGATCTTCTTAATGGTACTTCTATTGGAAGTTCTTGAGGTTGATTAACCTCATTATTTGGAATTGTATCCACACCCTGTTGAGGAACAATTTCCTCAATAGGTGCAGGTGTAGGTGTGGGTGTAAGGAATGTAGTTTCACACACTGCAGGTAAAGGAAATGACATAGATTTTTTTTTCCTGACCCACATCAATAGATTGATCACATTTAACATCAGTAACATCAGCAACATCATGTTCAAGAAATTTTGCTATTATAGACTCAATAATTCTAGTATTGCCTGTGGGAGAATAGAACCTGTATCCCTTAGAACGCTCTGGATAGCCAATGAAGTAACAACGGGTTGATCTAGGATAAGTGGTTTTCTCAAAATGGTTATAAATCCTCACCTCAGCTGGACAACTCCACACTCGAAAATGATTCAAACTGGGTTTCCTATTGGTCCATAATTCAAAGGGTATTTTGGGAACGGATTTACTAGGAACTCGGTTCAAGATGTATAAAGCGGTTTTAATTGCCTTACCCCGAAGGAAATTAGGTAGGTTAAAATGATTCATCATACTCCTTATCATGTCTTTGAGAGTACGGTTACGTCTCTCAGCAACACCATTTTGTTCAGGACTCCCAGGCATAGTATATTAGGAAACAATCCCATGCTCTTGTAAATATTTGACAAACGGTCCCATATGCTGCCCAATATCGCCATGTTTACCATAATATTCACCTCCTTGGTCAGATCTCACAATTTTGATAACTTTTCCTACTTGCTTTTCAACTTCAGTCTTGAAAATTTTAAATTTCTCAAGAGCATCTGATTTTTCTTTTATTAAATAAATGTAACCATAATGAGAAAAGTCATTAATAAAAGTAATAAAATATTTATTACAACATATTGTGGGAGAATGGGGTCCACTGATGTCAGTGTGAATGATTTCTAAAAGATCTGAACTGCGAGTTGCACTTTTCTTTTTAATCTTGGTTAGTTTACCCCTGATGCAATCAACACAAGTCTTTATATCTTCAAAATCAAAAGAAAGAAGAATGTCATTTTTAATTAATCTATCTATCCTTTCTCTAGATATGTGACCTAAACGCTTATGCCACAAAATTGAAGACTTTTCTTTGATTAAGGGTCTCTTAGGTGCTATATTTTCAGTACTCAAAGAAGCATACACACTATTAGGGGCTAAACACATTTGATATAAATAATCATTTAAAATACCATTACTAAGAAGTTGAGAATTTAAAAACAATTCAACCATTTTATTTCCAAAATTAAAAGAATATCCCATTTTGTCTAACAAAGAAATAGAAATTAAATTCCTTCTAAAAGTTGGTACATAAAAGGTATTCTCCAAAACAAGTTGAAAACTAGTTTTTAAATTTAAGCAAATAACTCCCACGCACTCAACATCGACTTCAACATTATTCCCTACTTTTAGCTTGGCCTCTGACTTTTTTGGTTTCCATTTGTTTTGGAACTCCAGCAAGGTAATAGCAACATGAATAGTAGACCCACTGTCAATCCACCAAGAATTAACAGGAACATTAACTAAATTAGTTTCAAAACAAACAAGGCCTAGTGGATTACCATTTTCTTTATTCTTTTTCTCTAACCAAGTAGTAAATTTTGTGCACTCGCTTCTTTTGTGACCCACTTTATGGCAAAAGAAACACTTGACATCTTTCCTAATGACAGCCTTAGGACCTTCCACATTATGAGTCTAACCTGTACTATGCCTCTTAGGATCTTCAACCCCCTTATGAGTATGATAATTAGGTTTCTTTTGGTTTCCTTGTTTCTTATGAAAATTGGGTTTAGGTTTGGATACAAGGAAAACACTTTCACCCTTTTCTTTTTTAACTTTATCCTCCTCAGCTACGTATTTGGTAAAAAGCTCATTGAGGGACCAGGTTCCATCATAGGTGTTATAGGCAGTTTTGATATGGCTAAACTCAGCAGCTAAAGAATTGAGGCAAGGCAAACTATGAACTTGTCAGGTAAGGTAATTTCAAAGCTTTTCAATTTGGATTGAATGTGGACCATTTTGAGGATATACTCTCTAACCCCACCCACATTATTATATTTTATACCCGTTAATTCATTCATCAGACTTCCAGCCTCAGCATTATTAGAGACTTGGTACATATTGCCCACAGTAGTAAAGAATTGTTTGGCATTACTAGTGTCAGGCAAACCACTAAGAAGGTGTTTAGATATAGAACGTTTCATAGCAATCAGACTCAAACAGTTGGATTTTTCCCACCTAGCATAAAACTCCTTTTGTTCAACAGAACTCTCATCTGTGGGTGCTAGTGGCTGATTCTCACGCAATGCCAAATCAATATCAGCAATTCCCAAAGCAAAATCAATATCTTACTTCCATTTTTTATAGTTAGAGCCATTCAAAATTTCAATAGTAGTAGTGTTATTATTCACACCAATGCTAACTGCAAAACACAACAAGAATGCAACTAATTAATAAGGTTGGATAATAAGATTACGCTCAAAATAAAACATAATTTTGTTCTCATGAGAATCCAACACATCACTTACAATCCACCTTTGGGCAGGTTTGTAAACATGTATTAGGATCTCTTTAAGTAAAACTAACCAATGAGATAACACAACTCTTTGAAATTTTAACTCCTTCGGGAGATAAATTTTCTAAACTGGTGCACCTCTACTCAACACTTCACATAATTCTCAAATTTAAAATATATAATCACCCCATTTGGGTAGGTAATTGGATATAATAATTTGAGATATCCTAATTGCACAAAATACAAAAATTGTTTTATAAATTTCCATGAATACACCACTTTGGTGGTAACTATCCATATCAATTCATAAAATTAATTTACTCAAATTGGGATATAAAAAAAATTGCCCAACACACAATTGTGTATTAAACACATATATGCACTTACGTAATTATCACAAATGGTGTGTTTTATATATATAGGCATAAGCAAACTGATTACTTATATTATTAGTTACATTCTGTTTTATTTTTATTGTTTTAATACTTAAAATATTTAAGAAAGCATATTAAATATATATATTTATTCAACATAAAATCTATGCATGAGATCGAATTTGATTCTGCCCTTTTCAAAATATCGATTAAACTAGCAAATAACCCGTGCCTACGACACTTATCAATTAAAATTAAATATGTATGCATTTCTGTACCCCATCTTCTTTTCTAATCGAGCAACGTAATATCGAGAAGTAAAATTTTTATATTTCTCAATGCGACTCTTCAGATATCATCATTAAGTTCAATTAAATGGTCTATAAAAATGTGAACTAACCCAAAGACGAAAGTTTGAGGAAAAATTTTGAATTGTAAAAGATTTCAACCATTCATTGAATAATAAAACTCAATCTCAACCTTTGAATTTTAGTTTCTAAGAATAATATTTTTAAAATTTGTTGTGTTTTATTATATAAATATAGTTAATCTTTTCGATTTAAATTTAAAATTAGAATTTAGAAAAAAAATTACCATGCAATGATTAATTTTATTCAAATATTTGTAAAAATAAAAAATAGAATGATGATCAAATATAAAATTTTAATTGGTTTTTATAAAAATAACTCAAATAAAAAGTATTATTATTATTAATCATATGTGCTTCATAAAATAAGCCAAATATAATCAATATAATTAATTTAAATTTAAAATTAAAGTTTAAAAAAATAATTACTCCTACATTTAATTAACATTCAATATATTTTTTTATTTTTAAATTTTAATAATACTAAGAGTTTTTATTATAAGAAAAATAGCTTAATTATTATTTAGACTTTTTTATTTATATTTTTTTAAATCAATTCATTTTTATTTATATTTTTAATTTATGTATTAATATAATTGAAACACATAAATTTAACAACTATATTAAAATTTTAAGCAAGTGGGTCTTATTTTAGAATTCATGAACCAATAAATTCCTTTTTAGGACCCAAGAATGTGAGCCTTTTTTAGAACCCATGAGTTTTTTATATTTATTAAAATTGCATGTCACAATTCTAACGTTTTTATAGACAAAATAAAAAGTGAAATTGTAGTGTTTTAGCGATGTGGGACAAAAAAAAAAAGTATTGAGGAAAAATTTTAGTTTGTAAAATATCTTAGGCATTCGTTGAAAACTGAAACTCAATATCAGCCATTGGATCTTAGTTTGTGAGAAAGACTTTTTCAAAAATCGTCTTATTTTATTATATAGATATTCTTAACAAAACAAATAAAAATATAAATCATGACATTAGAATAATGAAAAAAATTCCTAAAACCAAAAGAATTCCGGTTTTAATTTTGCACCAAACCAATTGAATGGAAAAGCATTCCATAGCCACAATTATACCCACCCAGAATTGGGTGGACGTGAATTAACCTCTTTTTTTTTTTTTGCTTGTGTGCAGGTCAAGCACAATAGGTCTTAATCAATTTGAACCACAAAGGAAACAAACCAGAAGTGACATCCAAAAAGAAAAACAGAACCAGTAATGGCGTCAGCTGAAAATTTCGGACAAAAAAATTTTATACTATCTAATTTTGGCACAAAATTCACTACTACAGAAATGATATGTGGCGCAGCAATTTTTGCATCCTTAGGCGTCCGTTTCCGGCGACCGCAGAAGCGGTCACTGATGGTTCTTCAAGACCCACATGACAGCCCCTTTTTCCAAATGAGATCAACTCAATTTGTCCCTAATTTCATTATCTTCTTCTCCTGCGTGCGCCGTTCTTTCCTGGAAGCTTCCGTAGGACACCACCTCGCCGCCGACGACCTCCACGGGTAAGTCTTAATCTCTTTCTCTCTTTCTCTCTCTCCCCCCTCGGTCCCTTTCTGTTTTTGCTCTTCACTGTAGAGAAGAGAATCTTTCGCTGCCCATTAAATTAAACCAAGAAGATGAAGAACAAACATCGTATTCCAGAGAACAAGAAGGTTCTCCATCTATATTTAGTATAGATTATTGGTTTGGTATTGTATTGAAAATGAATTTGATGGTGATATGCGGAGGGGGAGACCAAAGCTTTGTTTGCTCTAAAGCCTGATTGGGCCTACATTTTGTTGTATTATATATATATATATCCATGCCACCGGTTGAATGCACTGGTAAAAAACTGTTTTCCTTCAGCTTTTTCTTTATTCAGATTTTGTAACTGAAAAGAGAAAATGATGCTAGGAACCTTTCCACAAAAAAAAAAAAAAAAATGACGATAGGAAAGGACATTTTACTCCTT
>JAVXUM010000030.1:14630894-14643822 GCA_035590655.1 Pouteria glomerata
TTCATTCTCATCATAATTTAAACTCCAAATTATGTGTATAACATGTGTATAAACTAGTTCAAGGCATAAAACAAGCATCAGGAGGTCAAAATTGACCAACCCACATAAAGTGGGTTTCAGCTGTCCGGACGGTCCGGACGCCTGATGCGACCGTCCGGACGCCCAAGACTAGAAACACGGGCTAGCTTGTTCCACCTCAACCCAACCTCTAATTCATCCAATCCACTCTCCTATTTAACCTAAAACTCAACTAAAAACACTCAAATGCTTTCATATCACGTTTCAATAACTTTAATTTTAGAATTTACTCGAAAATATGCAGATCCATCAACGTTTATGCATATATATATACACAGAACAATATATATATATATCACTTCTTCCATATTTCATCAAAACATACATACATTTACATCAAAACAATCACAACGACGTCTAAAACTCAAATCTAAGTCCCACCTGCCTCGAATCTGAAAAGAAATAGAGAAAATCGAAGAAAACCACTTTGGTATTCAAACTCTGATTTCTTCCTCATGGCTTTAAATCTCGTGAAACGGGTTACACCACGACAATCACCGCGTCGAGACCTCCGCAGATCGACCAACTTCTAACTTTGAATCTCTCTCTTCTTTCTTCCCTTCTCTCTTCTTTCTCTTTTTTTTCCCCTCTCTCTCTCCTGGGTTGGCTGTAAAACAAAAAGGAAAGGAAAACCGGAGAAAGAAAGAAAAAGAGGAAAGGAAGAAAAGATGATTGGGCTCTTAGCCCACTTTGTCCAATCCAATACCATTTCGGGCTCAACCCGGCTCAGGAAAAATATAATAATCCATTTAAACTCAATTTAAATATTTTAATTATCCAAAATAATAAAAAAATAACTCAAATTAAAATACCGGGTGTTACACACCAAAAGTGATCAAAATTTGTTTATATATATTAATATGTAAAATGTATATGTAAATGATAACCTAGACTAGCGATCAATCACACTAACTTCTAAAGAAATGACACAAATTCGATTCTCAGCAGTAACAGAAAAATCTCAAATATATAAGGTTATTGTGATGACAAGGCACCACATGGTGCAACGATGGCATGTAGTAGGTTGCCAAATGAATTTTAATTATTTTTAAAATTAATCTATTTTTTCAGCGTGGTCATTTGTCCATTTTTGATCATGATTTCAAAGAAAGTAAGATCAAAACTCATAAAAGATCGCACGAGATTTCTTTTTATCTCAGTTTTTACCATAAAAGATCACACTTTTAGAGTGTGATTATTGTGAGTTTTTAATTATGGTTGTAAACCGTAATAAAAAAAAAAAATAACTTATAATCTCACTTACATCAATCACGCTTTTGTAACCGATATGAAATTTGAAATATCACACTTAAAACTTGTGATATTTATGCATTTTTGTAATAGTATTTATTATTATTATTGATTTATTTTATTTTCTTTTAAAGTGGCTTTATGGGTGGGGTCGTGGGAAACAGAAAATACGTGAGAGTGCAACACCCCTTGTCCACCAGCTTTCGTTACTCGATCTGAGATCTGGTGTTTCACACTTCATATATATATATATACGTTGAATAGCATTTTTCATTTCAACGTCGCAGGCCATATTTTGTCCTCCTAACAATATTAAAAAAAAAAAGAATAGTGAATTACTTACACAAACAGTACCTTCTACAAAAATAAATTAATGTCTTTTTTTCTTTTTTCTCTTTTTTTCTTTTAAAGTCTAAAACTAGAGACTAGTTGTCTAAAAAGTGATATATTGCAAACTAGTGAGAGAGAGAGAGAGAATCATGAGAGAGGGACTTGAAAACCACAATTGCGTATCTTTGAGTCAGCCACCATGGGGACGTTTTCAATTCTCCACAATTACACTGTTAGTGTTGTTATATATCCATATATATAAGAGAAACATAACACAGCTTCCGATTTCAAAATTCTATTTTTTTTTTTTTTCTCCATTTTTATTTTTTTGAAGTGGAAGGGCCCATCTTCGTGACAAGTTGATAGAGAAGGTGGGGGAGTACAACAGGGGGGAATAGAACTTAAGAACCTTCTTCTCTATAATGACTCAACTAGTGCTGCTACTGTTTATTGTTTATAACTATATATATATATATGCTTGCAAGCTTATTCTAAGTATATACCTCATTAATGCATAAAAACTCCAACCCAATTTTGCCTAACCCTCTTTCTCTCATTTACATATATTCTCTTACGCGACATATATATTCCCTTTTTCTTCATCATATATCCTTAAAGATATTCTTAATATTTGATATGAAAGTGAAGGGAGAACTATCGACTATTGTCGAGTCATAGTAACCAGCAGGGTTAATATCGAAAGAAAAGAAATTAATATTCGTCTAAATTCAAAAGCAAGTTGAGCAAGTTCCAGATCATTAATCGAAGATTTCTATTTAGACGTACGGGAAATAATTGCCCATGCATGGAGGAATCAATCTAGCATACATGTCTCAACTAAAATTAATTAACGTCCATAATGTTTTGAGGGTTATTACACTAAATTTCATTGGGGTTGACCCAAATAACATATTATCCCTTTTTAGTTTGAAGTCAACAAATAGTCCTCTCTTGGACTAAAATGCAACTGACTGAATTTGTTAAATCTAATGGATTTATATTCCATGAGTTAAATTTAGTTGAGGAAATTTTAATTTTTTATAAAAATAAATAGACAAAAGTACACTAATTTTAGTTTTTTTAAAAGACTCAATTTTCTTTTATTTTTCTAAACGATATTATTTTCTGAATAATCACAGATGAGTCTATGTGACATGTGTAACCCAAATATACTTAAATTTAATATTTTTAACAATTTTGTACTTTAATTCAAATCACAAGAGATTTTTTTTTTTTATTTTAATTTTTCCCTCCCATTGTTGTAGGGAGATTAGGGGATTCCTACCAATATATTAATTTATGAAAAAGTAGTACAAGAGGGAAGGAGAAATAAACCTAACCTCCAGAAAAAAATGATAAGAAAATAATAAATATGTATATGTGGTGACTCATCACAATACAAAAAGTAGGAGGGGAATATAAATCTTACTTTCGTGTAGTAAGTAAAAGTGGGGGGAGGGGGGGAAACAAGTCGAATCGAGCTGAATTTTACCTTTTTTGAGCTCGGCTCAAGTTTTTTTATATCGAATTCGAGCTTCATTCAAACTTTTATATAGGCTTGAACTTGGTTTACGAATAGGTTCGATTAAGCAAAACAATATCGTTTCAGCTAAAATATAATTAATAAAATATTATTAAAAAATATAAAAATATTATTAAAAAATACATATATATATTATTTTATCGAGTTAGTTCGCGAGTTTTCAAGTTGAACTTTTCTACATTCAAGTTCGAACTCAAATCTAAACGAGTCACAAATTAAGTTGGTTTCGAGTTCATTTTTGTCACGAATTGAGATCAAATCGAACTTTTTTGAGCCAAACTCAAATAGATCATAAATAACCCAATTAATTTTTACCCCTAAATAAAAAAAAAAAAAAAAAAAAGTAATGACTCGTGACAAAACAAAAATCATGGGAGGATTGTGTTAATTTTAACTTTTGAAGTAAATGAGATCGTGTCAAATTATAAAGGGCTAAAGTGCAATTATTATAATATATTATACGAATATAATGCTCACTTTTTTGCTATTTATAATTATATATATGATGGTTACTTTTCGCTAGCTATTCGTATAAATCATATATATATATCATCACTCTACTTTATTTACATAACAAACAAAATCTTTTTCTCTTATAGCGAAAGTGGGAAGAGAGAAATTATGGAAAAACTTATCCTGAATCCAGTGGCAATCAGGTGGTCTAATTACGAGCAAGCTTTGTGTACTTTGTATAGAGCACCTAGCTTTAGCCAATGAGTTTAAATTACTAGTTCTTAATGCATGACATTTCTTGGCTTAATAGTATAGTAAAGACGTTTCTTGTCAAACACTAGTTTGCCCCTGGTATCATGCACGTTTCATTTGGAGGAAAAAGGTTGTTATTGTAAATTTAACTACGTAAGCATTGCAACACCAAATATTTATTTTATGTTTTGAACATGAATTTGCACAAAGAAGAAAAAAAAAAAAAGAAAATTGGTAATGATATAAAATAAAGTAAAAAAAATAAATTTATTTTATTATTTTAATAGTGTATGAAAAATTAGACTAAAATAAATAAGTACTTATTATAAATAAAATTAACTTCCATGTGATTACGTATACAAAAATTATATAGATTAGTAATTTTTATCTTTATTTTTCTTTTCCTTCCGGAAATTTATGCTCCAAAGCAAGCCTTTTAATTAAAAGGACCACACTTCTTCCTACAATTTGAATTAGGTAAGGCCCCACTGTCCTTCACTTTAATTAACTCCTACTTCTCCAAATTTTTCACAACAACATGCACACGTTGGCGGAGCAGCCGTCACATCCGGCGGCGGTTGAAACGTTTTCCGGTGAACCTCTGCCACGGTATACCCTCCAAGTGGAGAGCATGGTACAATATAAGCGCATGGATATTTTAGAATGTGCTTGTGCTCGAGCATCTGCCCAAACTCAAACCCAAACCCATCAATCAAATTAAATTCCGTTCCCTCCCCCATAAATACAGAAGCACTGGCCTTCTTTTGAAAGCACTCATCACTCACCAGCAAACAATACTCAAAGAAACTTCATTTTCCTTTCATTTCTCTCTCTCTCTCTCTCTCTCTCTCTCTCTCTCTCTCCCTCTCTCTCAACAAAAAAAATAAAAAATAAAACCATGGTGAAATTCTCTAAGCAGTTTGAGGCCCAGCTTGTTCCTGAATGGAAAGAGGCCTTTGTTGATTATTGGCAACTCAAGAAAGACCTCAAAAAAATCCATCTCCTCAATAATAACAATACTATTGACAAGCAACCAGAGACAACTGCCTCCAACTCCCTTATCTGCTCTATAAGGAAACTCTCTTTATTTGGCCATCAACATAGAGACCATGAAGTCATTCAAGTATATATATTAACACATACATACGTACATATATATATCATGTGATATTTGAAATATTTTACGTTGATGTTTGGTCTAATATTGGCATGTGTGTTTGTCAGGTTCACAAGAAACTCGCAACCACGGCTAGTAAGGGGGACTTGTACGAGACTGAACTGCTAGAGCAATTAGCAGACAGCGACGCAGCCAAGGAATTCTTCGCTTGTTTGGACCTTCAACTCAACAAGGTGAATCAATTCTACGAGACAAAAGAGAAGGAGTTTCTCGAGAGAGGGGACTCGTTGAAGAAACAATTGGACATTCTCACTACGCTCAAGGATGCCCTCAAGCAACAGCGCGAGAAAGCCTCCTCCTCAAAGGAGGAACCCAGGGAGGATGACTCCATTACTGGAACCATTACCTGTGGTATGTAATTAATCTGCAAATTGCTCTGTCTTCTTTTAATATTCTACATAGAATTTATCAATGAGCCCTCCAAGGCATCAGAATCACTCTGCTATAGATGGAAGCTAATATTGGTGAATGCAGTAGCACCACTAGACCAGTGAAAAGAAAATAAGAATAAAACAATTTAGGCCCCATTTGATAATGATTATATCTATTATTTTTCTGTCTATGTTTTCAGATTTTTAAAAACTAACAACAAATGCATTTGAGTTGCATAAATTTTCTTAAGAATTCCTTCTTTTTTATTCTTTGTGGAGGCCTTTTTTTTTTTTTAATTCGTCTAATATTCTTTGCTCACAGATGAAGAGTCTGTCAGAGACAGGACAGAGCAAGAACAGGGGCAGGATAGTTCGACAGAGGATTTTGAAAAAGGCGATGCGCAATTCTCAGACTCGGGGAATTCGGATGACATGGGACTATTGACGAGGATGAAAAGAGAAGATGTGAAAATGAGGAGTCTGGCGAATCGGGTTTTCTGCTGCCAAGGGAAAAACTTGCGAATAAACATTCCCCTGACTAATCCATCTCGAACATTTTCAGCAATCACTTACTTGCTTTGGGATGATTTAGTGAATCAGTCCTCGAGAAAATGTGGCTCCTCCGAAGCCTGTAAGCTTCATATCAATAAGAAAAAGCTTCTTCACGCGGAGAAGATGATTCGAGGAGCTTTCATTGAGCTCTACAAAGGTTTAGGTTACCTCAAAACTTACAGGTAAACGTCTTCAAAACCAAACATTTTTTTTTCTTTTTTAATTTTTTTGGGGTTTTAACTTTAGTTTTGAAAAGGTTAATTAATTACGTCTTATCTATGTTCACTATGACTTTTAGGAATTTGAACATGCTTGCTTTCGTGAAGATTTTGAAGAAATTCGACAAAGTAAGCAATGAGATCAAACAACCTCTAAAAAGGCCCTTCAAACTCCCAATAATCGCAAGGATTTGTGCCCAAACTAACTTTTTCTCTCGCTTTGCATTTCTTTCAGGTCACTAACAAACAAGTTCTTCCTATTTACTTGAAAGTGGTTGAAAGCTCCTACTTCGACAGCTCAGACAAGGTAAAAATAAAATAAAATAAAATAAAAGTGAAGTAAAAAAAAAATAATCACTAATTGAAAAGGCTATTTGAGTTAAATGTCGAGTGTCCACGAATGGCATTGCTGTTTCATATTGGGGGTGGTTTTTGTGATTGGAAGGATGATTGGATGTGGGACACCTCACATATGTATGATATCCAATCATCAAGATTATTCTTAGACAATGTCAAGTGGCCACAAGGAGTGCTATTTAGATTTTGCAGGGATCGGCCTAAGATTTGCTTGTCCGACACTAGAATGGGTTATACGACCTTGTAAACTGGTTAAGATTTCTAATTAGTTTTTGGTGAATGATAGGTTATAAGGCTAGCAGACGAGGTTGAGGATGTTTTTATCAAACACTTTGCTGAAGATGACAGACGGAAAGCGATGAAATACCTTAAGCCAACGCAGCGCAAAGAATCGCACGCGGTAACTTTCTTCATAGGTGAGTAGTTTCCATCCATTTTTTCCAGAGTGTATTGGTTCAGAATGAATAGAAAAATAATATTTAAAAAAAAAAAAAAAAAAAGGAAAGTCGAAGATAACATAGTTAGTGGCTTTTTTGAATCATTTGATTTTAGTGGAGATCTCTTTGCTATTTTGTTCACTTTTTGACAATGCAGGCAACTAAAGAAAATGAAAAAGAAAGTTAAATAAGGGCCCTCTAGGCAGCAAGTGATGAAAAAGAGCCACAAGAAAGTTTACTTTTTGGTGGATGATAAAGCCCAAGACCATGCTAGACATTTTTGTCTATTAGGTGTACAATCCTGACTCCACAAGTTTGAACATAATAAGTTTGGCATATAAAAAAAAAAAAAAAGTATTTGCATTGTTTTTGTAGTGCGTTGAGTCATTACGTTGCATGAACACTTCTAAATGATAGAAGTATCCATGCAGGAATTGCCTGATTGTGTCAAATATGTGTTGGATAGTTCTCATACAACGCTCTTAAGTTAGATTTACATTTTTCATTATAGACTCATAATTAAGAAATATAGTTAGTTAATACATAACATGGTTGGATTCAATAAAATAATTTGCTTCTAAGATAACAAAAGATTCTTGGAAGGCGTTTTCGCTCAAAATAGTTATAGATGTCTCTCAAACTCAACTAAGCCTTTCATCTACTTGGGAGTACTTATTAAAAATAATATGTTGCATTCTTGTTAACTAACAATTACAAATTTAATATTCTTACAGGGCTGTTCACTGGATGTTTCATTGCACTGTTTGCTGGATATGTAATCATGGCTCATATAGCTGGGATGTATAAGCCACAAAATGCTGGGATGCATGGACCACAAGCCAAGGAGAATATCTATATGGAAACTGTTTACCCCGTGCTTAGGCAAGTAGCCTTCTATTCATATTCTTGATGTGTAAATTGATTCATATATTATATTAATAATTTCAATATGTATATATAGAGAGTACTAATTTTTATTTTTATTTTTATTTTTCTCCAGCATGTTCAGCCTAATCTTTCTACATTTTTTCCTGTACGGATGCAACATTTTCACGTGGAGGAAGACACGTATAAATTACACCTTCATCTTTGAGTTGGCCCCGACAAAGGAGCTTAAGTACAGAGACGTGTTCTTGATCTGTACCACAACGATGACAGCAGTAATGGGGGTGCTGTTTGTTCATTTGTCACTTGTGGCAAAAGGGTATTCTTCTGCTCAAGTCCAAGCAATCCCCGGCCTTCTGTTACTGGTAATTTCTGATGTTATCGCATATTGTTTGTGATCTTGAACATGTTGATTGACCGATCTCTTGGCCTAGTCACGGTTAAATCCGCAGACCTGGAATTTTGACTAAGGACGGCACTGTATATTGGGATTAAGAATAGGATAAAAATTATGTTACTTTGAAAAAAAAAATTATCCTTAAATATTGAACCAATAAATATACTTTTCACAATTTAATGGTCTAATTGGTGCTTTTAAGAGTATTTCAAGTTTAATAAGTATATTTCTCATCACTAAAAAAACTAATTATTATTAATTTTATTATTTATAAAATTTATTATTACGTTGTATGTTACATTTATTGATATTATGCTTAAAAGTATTTATTAGTATAGTAGAAAAATGCATTTTATTTCACAAATAAATACTTGATTTTAATTCTTGTAAATTACTTTCTTGTTAAAAAATTATGAATTAATTTTAATATTTTAATAAAATTAAAATAGTAAAAGTATTTTGGTAATTTTGTGTCCAAAATTGAGCGGGTCACTTGCCCCCCTTATCTTCATGTAGCTCCGCCCATGCAGTTAATAATACAATTTATTTCGTTTTTGCACAGGTCTTCTCATTGTTGCTTGTGTGCCCCTTCAACATTTTCTACAAATCAAGCAGATATCGCTTCCTTTGTGTGATCAGAAACATCATTCTATCCCCTCTTTACAAGGTTCCTTAATTTCTCTCTCCCTTTTTTTTCTCTAAATTTTTTGCAACCACAGAATCATAATCAGAAAAAAGGAAAAAAAGTTCACATTAAAAGTTAATTATAAGCAAACTATAATAACTATATCGCGTTACTGATAAATCTAGCACCCCTACAGGTTGTGATGCTGGACTTCTTCATGGCTGATCAACTTTGTAGCCAGGTAAGCTGAAGCGTAATGCAAGTTGTTTTGAGCCTACATGACTGAAATAAAGAAAAGATTTTCATTTGTTTCTATGTAAAATGCTTTCTTGGAAAATATTTTACATTGAAACAAACGGAACTAAATTGTTGAGTGAACTGACTAAAACTAAAATTATTGAACAGGTTCCGATGCTTAGACACCTTGAGTACGTAGCATGCTACTACATAACAGGGAGCTACAAAACTCAGGACTATGGACATTGCATGGGGACCAGATACTACAGAGATCTTTCTTATGCAGTTTCCTTCCTACCTTATTACTGGAGGGCAATGCAGGTATAGAATTAAGCAACTCTCCTCATCAAAATTGGGTTGGACCGAGTCAGACCCATCTGATCAAAATTGAGTTGGTTCAGTTTGGTCTTGTAGCATAATCTGTTTGTTAATTTCTGAGCTTAATTCTTTTGACCTGATAAAAATTGGGTAGATTCCGGGTCTTTCTGTGAATCCAAACCAAACCAACGCATGCCCACTTCTGTTTAGGCTCAAGATTTTGTTGTGATGAAGATTTTTTGTTTGATGATTGGATTTGCAGTGTGCAAGAAGGTGGTTTGATGAAGGGCAAACAAGCCATCTGATCAATCTGGGGAAGTATGTATCGGCAATGTTGGCTGCAGGAGCCAAAGTTGCGTATGAGAAGGAAAGGGGCATCGGATGGCTTAGCCTAGTGGTGGTGATGTCAAGTGCTGCCACAGTTTATCAATTGTATTGGGACTTTGTGAAGGACTGGGGCTTGCTCCAGGTTAATTCCAAGAACCCCTGGCTAAGGAATGAATTAATGCTTCGTCGAAAGTTCATTTACTACTTCTCCATGGTATATGTATACAATGCTCCTTGCTCTCTCTCTCTCTCTCTGTGCAAAAGGAACTGTGTTAGTAATGTTTTAGCGTGTGTATATATTTATCTCTATTGAGCTGCCCATCTTAACCAAGAAGGCAATCAAAGCAGAGCACCTACCAAGCAATTCAAAGCAATCCACAGGGTTTTTTAAGACCAACAATTATTGAGACATCACTACATATAATAGAAATTTTAGTGTTAGTTTTTGCCTCTGAAATGCCCCAAAATGATGCAGAGGGCAGTTAAAAAGTCATGTTCGATGGAAATATACAGCAGAATTCCATGGAAATATATAGAATTTCCGACCAATTTTAGTCAATATTCACCCAATTTAGAAGATGGTGCTGAACCAAAAATATGGGTATGTGATGCAGGGATTGAACCTCGTTCTCAGGCTGGCTTGGTTGCAAACTGTTCTTCATTACAGATTCGGAAGTGTTGATTACAGAGTAACCGGACTAGTTCTAGCAGGCCTTGAAGTTGTCAGAAGAGGGCTTTGGAATTTCTACAGGTAAAAAATGAGAGACACTTATTATCTCAATTTTTTCTTTTTTTTATTTTTATTATATACCACTATTCTAAAGTTTATAATTCACGCAACTAACGAACTACAATCACTGCTTTCACTGCTCAGGTTGGAAAACGAGCACCTAAACAATGCAGGCAAGTTCAGAGCTGTGAAAACAGTCCCTCTACCTTTCCATGAAGTAGATGAGGAAGATTGAAGAAGGCCCCCCATGTTTGGCAACAGTTGCTCTCTTAATACAATCCAGGATCATCCAATTCTGATCTGCGCCAAGGATGGCCTTCCTTCCAACTCCGTGGTCCATAAAAAAAAACTTGGACCAACCATTTTAGCTGTACAAGTTGACAGAACGGATATCGGAGCCAACTTGCTTAATTAGCATTGTTGGGGATCAGATTCCCCAAAAATAATTCATACTTGTATACCACAAATTTTCTTCTAGTCAATGAAAGCGCTAATCACTTGCGTTAATATTTAGTTAACGCCTTATTAATGTTGCTTCTTGTTGTGTGTCCGAGGCATCGTTTAGGCGAGCAATTAGTCAAAATAAAAGAATGGCACTCCTCCAAAAGATTCTCCCACTCCTTACCATTTTTTCACTTCTACAAATTTATAAAATTAGTCTTGTAGTAGAGATTAATTAATGCAAAACACATTTAATATCATAATTACTCTCCCTTTCTCACTTATTATTAGAAAACCAATATCTTCTACTTTTCATTTTTTTTATAACATCCTTTATTTTTTATTAATTTGTATTTTAAATTAAAAGTCTATTATCAATTATAATTTTTTTGATAAGTATTATCAATTATAATTTCATGAAATTGTATGAGAGAGTCTTTTTCATAATTTTTTTAAATTAGCTTTCTAAATATATCTTTTAAGTTTATTTTATAAAAAGTCAAAGAAAAAATAAGCAATTATTAATTTTTAATTGATATAAAACAAGGCATCATAATTGTTTATCAATTCATATACAAATGAAAATAACTGAAACAAAAAGTAAATCAAATTCAAATTCAAATCTTAACATTCATCCTCAAAATCATCCACCTTTAAATAAAAAAAATATGATACTGTTCAAAACAATTCAACAGTTTTAACACCTTTTATAAATTACCAAGCAAAAAAAAAAACAAAACTACAATTAGAAACTATAAAAAAAAAAAAAAAAAAGGTTAATAGGGGAAAAATATTTGTAATAATATAATAGCATATACACTAACAAAAATAAAGAAAATAAAGAAATATTATGTATAATTTGTCCTGTGTTAACTCTACTAATAAATCAATCACATAAAACAGAAAATTTAGAAAAAAAAAAATTAATAGTTGCTCTACTATTTGAGAGATTCAGTTATTCATAAATAATATAAAATTTGTTCCATATTGCTTGTGAAAAAATAATCACATTTGAAAGCTCGATTTCAATAAAATCCTCTTCTATGATGTTTCATTTAATGTTTAATAAATCACAGAGAGATATATATGACTGAAATTATACATGAGATTATAAGATATGTAATTGTAGAAAACTGAAAAGCGAAGGATGTTAGTTTTATAATAATAAATGAAAAGGGATGGTAATTATGGTATTTGAGGTGTTTTATATTATTTGTCTTCCATTAACTATAAGACTAGTTTTGTAATTTTGTAGAAGAAAAAAAAAATTGAAATGGGGAAAGCATTTGAAAGAGTGCCAATATCCCCACCCAATTCAAAACTACTTCTCCTATTTAATTTACAATGAAATAAGTCAAAATACGTAAGATTTGAAAAATTAGAAGTAATTAAATTTAAAAAATAATTTATCAATGAATATCTTTTATTAGGACTATGAATGTCATTGGAAAATTTAGAGCACAAAATATTATATTCAAACTTATATTGCTAAACATTTGGCTAAAGTGTCAAATTCTATAAGGTTGACGAATATATTGATTTAAAACTTAGCAGAATAAATTAGAGCAATGCAACAAAAAATTGAGAAGCAGGCTCTAGATATCCATATAGACTTCCTTGGCAAAATCATAATATACTATCTGTTGTGACCTGTACATTTATTTGAGTATTTTATTTATTGTTCTATTCGACATCATTTAATATTATTTTAATATGAGGATAAATGGAACATTTTGCATAAACTATCATTTAACCCGCTTAAAATTTTTACATCGGAAAAATAAAAATTTGATTACAAGTGTAAGATGTAAATGACACGTCAAGTCTCAGATTTCATAAACGCCAAGTGTGCAAAAAATCTGCAAATCAATGTTGTAATGCTGCACACTAAAATAAACAGATCAAGGCATCATGCGGAATAAATAAATAAACTAAAAAATTTAAATGCA
>JAVXUM010000030.1:14710382-14720779 GCA_035590655.1 Pouteria glomerata
GACAATCATATTTATTTACTGCCTTGGTGCGGCTAATGAGTTTAACGCAGAGTGTTTGAAGCGCAATTTTATTTTTTTAAATAAAAAATTTTTACAAATTTTTACTACAACAATTTTTATAAAATCTTCATAAATCTTGATAAATTCATATAAAATTAATTACACTAATATCCCTTTAACTATGGCCGTGTTTAAAGTAATAAAAAATAAAATAAAATGAAAAAAAATAAAATAAGTTGTGGGTTCGTAATTCGTGCAGTGAAATTAAAAATTAATAACTTTTAAAGATTTTTAAAAATTTTTAGATATTTTCAGCCTTTGTTAGCAAACCGAACGCATCCAAAATGAGATAAAGTGAGATAAGTTGTGGATTCGTAATTTATGTAGTGAGATAAAAATAAATAATTTTAAAAATTTTTAAAAAATTTTTAAATATATATTTTTTATTTTTTAACACAGCGAACGAAGCGTATATATACATGATTTTCAACTATTCTTTTGTCTATTAACCTAACACTTTCATTCCTATATATTTAACATGGACTTTGTTTAAATACGGTTAAATAAGTTAGATGAAATTAACTTATCGGTCAACCTTTTATATAATATAATTTTACTAAAATCTAAATAACATCAAATATAAGAAAAAATAAATAAATACATACATATATATATATACACACACGTATACATATAAATTTTATTTTTCTTTTATTCTCTTCACTCATTTAAAAATTAATTTATAATAAATATTATAAAAGAATGCATAATGATAAATTATTAAAATTAAAATTATTTATTATTAAAAAACTTTATTATATAAATGAATAATAATTTTTTATTAATATTATTTATTATTATTTATTCAAATTAAAATAAATTACTATTAAATTAATAATTTATCATTATTTTTTTAGTCAAAGAATTACAATAAGGATATAAATAATTTATAATTTTAATAAATTTAATTATTCTTTTATAACATTTATTACAAATTAATTTTTAAATAGACAAAGAGAGTAAGAAAATAATAAAATTTATATGTATACACACACACACATATATATATATTTATTTTTTTTCTTATATTTGTGTGCATTTTGGTCTTAGTAAAGTTGAATCAAAACAAAAGGTTAATTGTTGATCCCATTCTATCAAACTTGTTTAACGGTATTTAAACGGAGCTCTTTTTAGTGTAATTAATCAAGTTTATATAAAATTTTACAAATCTCTATATCTTTATAAATCTTAATAAATATCTATAAATTTTAATAAAATCTTTACAAATTTTAAAAATTCTAACACAAAGTAAAAAAAGTTTCTAACAGAATTGGTTCGAATAAATTTTCATTGTCTGTCTCTACCTTTTGTAATTTTTTAAATATATTTCAAACACTAAAAAGTAATATAAAACACATTTTATTCTATAATTTATTGATCTTCAAATGACCTCATAGTGCTATTTTTTTTTATTTTATTTTTTTTGGGTGAGTCTGGGTATGGTTCTAAAATGAATTTCTTAAGTTATTGAATTCCAGGATGACAAGGCCGGGTCTTTCCGCAATTTAAGGTCCGCACCCACTCAAGGACTCGTCTCACCCTGGGATGGATGTATAAGAAGGAACTTTATGTGTTCGAACCACAAAAACTTTGTAAATCGAAAGTGATATATGGCTAATTTTCCACCTCATACTTTTGCAGATACAGCCAGAGTTGCTTGTTCCTTTCTGTGTTTCATTTTCATTGTTACCAGCTCACACAAAAACACCAAACTCTGATATATATATATATATATAATGCCTAATTTTATCACTTTCCTGGCAACAAAACAAGAAGTCCTTTGACAAGTCTTCCCCGCTGTCCCTTCAACATTTGATAATTAACCAATTAAGAACATACACCAATAAAAACAAAATTATATATTATATATACATATATATCTCCCTGTTATTTTGGTAGAGGATTGTTCTTTAGTGT
Organism: Pouteria glomerata; assembly: GCA_035590655.1. Classification (NCBI taxonomy): domain Eukaryota; kingdom Viridiplantae; phylum Streptophyta; class Magnoliopsida; order Ericales; family Sapotaceae; genus Pouteria; species Pouteria glomerata. The sequence goes on from JAVXUM010000030.1 coordinate 14,712,360, forward strand.
GATGAAAAATATATTAAACAAGATCGTGATCATTTCTAGGTAAAAATATTTAAACCAAGCGTGCTACCTACTTGTAAGTATGATAGCCAAGGCAGCACACGCTATGCACACGCAGCATTATCCCAGTGCATGCATCACTGGCAGACACAAGAACCATTGTTTAAGGCCCTATTTGGCCTATCACTTTTGTTAAATTTTATCAAAATTTAACTATTTTTTGTATTTTCTTTTAATTAAACTTTAATATATATCACTTTTACATCAAATTAATTATATTTTTACAGTACTTTTTGCTAAACTTTTTTCTTCCAAACACCCAAATAATATTTTAGTTTGTTTGGTTTAATATAATACAAAAAATGCTACGCTTACACCCTCTCACTTACATCCTCTTACACCCTAACTGATCACGAAGGACAATGACTAGTGTATTCTGTTTAAAATCATCACAGCCGTTGAATGTCACATTCATCCAGCAGCTTTGATAGTTTTGAACAGAATACACTGATCACTGCCCGTCGTGACCAGTAGAGTGTAAAACATGGTGTAAAAATAGAGTATAACTGTAGCATTACTCAATATAATAATCTTATGGTAGTTACATTTTTTAAATTTAAAAGTATTTTAATGACTGTATTTATTTGAAGTGATGGCACACCAGATGCTCATAATATTTTGATAATTTATTCTAATAAATTTTTTTTTTTATAAAATACTATTGTTTATGTACATGAGTGGACCCAAACAAGATCCAAGAGGAACAATTGCCGCCACCGATTTAAAATATTACATTTAAATTTTAATAATTTTACTATTTTTTATAAATTATTCTTTTTATATTTTACAGTCATTATACTTTTATTATTAATTTTATTTACTTTAAAAATATAATTTTACTTGCGTTTGAAACAATTTTTTTCTTTAAATTTCTATAAATTTTTTCAAAATTCAAATTTTTTACTCATTTCATAAATTACCAGACCGAAAATTTTACAAATTTAAATAAATGTAAACAACTTCAAACACTTCTTTTTCTCCACTTATTATAAATTTTTTTATTGACCCTTGGCTTATGTATGTGTATATATATGGAATTTGGGGTTTAATCATGACGTTTTCTCACTCCACTCTTTTTGTCTCCCACTTTTTAATATTATTGTTATTTTTTAATGCAATATTTGGGTTTGTGATGCTGAGACCATATCTCGCATTTATTAGAGAAAGAAGCAGATTACAAATTTGTAATTATAAATTGATTGTGTTTTAATGATTAAGAACTATAATTTTAGTATTTTGCCAGAACAAACTTTGATTAACATAATGGGTTTGTGAAATTTACAGTGTATTACTGTTGGCTTGTCTAGTTGTCTGCCTTTTCTGGTCAAATTCTAAGGTTTGCGATTATATTCAGGAACAAGCTTCAATAGGAAAACACAGTCCTCATAATGATAGAATTAATTTGAGTTGATCATTATGTTTACTGGAACAACAGTGCTCCAACTGGTTTTGTTTTATACCAATGTGAAGAACACAAATCATTAGCTTGCTTTAAATTAAAACCAATGGTCAAATTGCTAATCCATGTTATTTTGTGTGGCTCGTACGTACGTACGTCGGAGTATAACTTAGGATGGCCTCCACTTTATGTTGAGTAGGTGTTGTCCCTTTAGATATCATATGAGAAAAATAAAATACTATACAGGTGATGTTCTGTACACTAAAATATATCTAAAGTTATAAAAATTATTAATTTTTTTTTAATTTTTTTAATCAAATTTTATTACGTGTTACTTTTATAATAATTTTTTCATCATAAGTACGTACGATGATACAAAAAGGCAAGAATTAGTTATGAAAATATATTTCTGCGTTTGCTAGATAATCAATCTTGCAAATATTTAAGCAATAATATGAAAATAGAAAAAAATAAAGAGACATATTTTAATGAGAAAAAATCAAACTACAAAAAAAATCTCAAATTCTTTACTAGATCACAAATGGGTTGCAAAATCTTAATCTCTCAATAAATTTGACTCTATGAACATTGACGTCCTTGAATCCTTAATGCACCCAAACACTAATAAGAGATACCCTCTTTGATAATTAACTGAATCCACAGTAGCACGCTGAATCCATAACTAACCAAATCCACATTATGCAAATATGAACTGTTTTAGATTACCAACTCACAAAGAATGAATGACGCGTTGTTGGCAAGAATGAGAGAAAACTTTGATCTCTAGAATACCTTGTTCTTTAAATATGTTTTTTTCTTTTGAAAACCCTAAACATATCCTAAAATATATAGGGCATTAAATTCTAGATGAATAGGGCTCTCAAAACACATTTTAGAAACTGTCAGGTCAACACTCACGAGAGCGGTCTCCTCGCAATCTTTTAGTAACTTGCCACAACCTTCTTGAGTTCTTTTTGCATGACCAAAACTCTAAAAACAATCTCTCTATATTTTTACGTGACTCAAAGCAGTTTTCCTTCGCTCTTATTGTAAGGTCACGAGATTCGAAATCTTTTGAAAACTAAATAATCTATGCTAAACCCAAACTCCAACGTCTTAGTCTACGCCTAAGTTTACATGATTTAAAACACTATTTTGAACAAGAATGCCAATTTAATGGATTTAAAATTACTTATGTTATGACTCTCCCTTAATGTACCTCGACTCCTTTGATGTTGTATTGTCATCTTTTGTTTGACGTGTCTATTGAATATACTTGTTACTTGTATAAAAATTAAACAAAAATACCTTGTGAGAGCACATAAATATTTAAGAGGAAAAAATGATCATTTCTTCATCTTAAGTCATACTTTGCCCCCTTTTGGCCATGGAATTGACAAATCTTAAGTGCAAGACTATAAGGAATGAAAAATAATTAGATATGGAGTCAATCAAAGACAAAGAAGTAAAAAAAAAAAAAAAAATTATAAAAAATTCACTGAGATTAAAAATCTAGAAAGTGAACTCTTCAACGCAAATACCTTAGTCTTTCTTTAAACATATTATGATCAAAACTATCCCTTAAAAGCATTAATTATATTGAAAGAATTGTCACACTGTATGTCATGAAAAAAGAATTTATCATGTCATGAGTTGTCCACATAAAGCGGAGTAATGATCAAATGCTGGTGAGGACTGCGCATAAGATCAAGTTTAACATATAGAATATTCATACATATGCTCAAGCAGCTTAAACAGATGCTCCAAATGAACTATAAATTGCTATTAAGAGTTTATTAGAATTTAATAATTTTTAATTATTTCTCTCAACTTGAAAAATTTTCAACAATTCTCTCTCTCTCTCTCTCTCTCTCTTGTTAAGCACAATAGCTTACTTCCAAGCATATTTTGTGGAATTTTTTTAAATGATTGTTCAATTTTGTAAATTTGTTTAATGCCGGTCATACACGCTTATAGATAAGTAGTCTTTGTCCTATATTGTCAGCACCCAGAGAGTAGTTATTTGACAACTAACATATCAACAAAGTGGCTTCACTCTATTCCATTGATAGCTTTATCCAAGACAAATTTATTTGAAATATCCCGAGGTGCAAGCATAAGTCCAAAAAATAGTTAAACTTAATTGTGTAGTGTGAATACTCTAAAGACTAAACTCTCTACTTGTGTACAAAAAAAGTACATCACAACCATAACAAAGAACAACAAGCTAGACACTACTCATCATTAAAGTACATATTTCAAGTCACAAATGGTATTGTGATTACAAATTTCTATTTATCTTCATAGAATGTGCAAAATTGGCATAAAGTTCTCAACTATAAAGTTCACAAATTTTTTTGTATTTTTCAAAATAAACTAATCAAGTAAAACTTAAAAAAAAAAAAAAAATCTAATCTACATGGTCTCATAGAACTAGGGTAAAATATAACAATAATGCAAAACTTTGTCTATGAAAAAATTTGCCTCTGCTTATTAAGGTTCACCTTATACGATTCAAGGTTAAAAAATGAAGCAAATTTCGTTGCCACTATATATACTGAGAAAATATAAAAAATAGAAATAAAAAAAATCTTTTTATTATTGTGATGTAAATAACAATATAAATGTATTCATAATATATAGTAACTAAATAAAACATTTAATTATGTCTTAATATTTATTTGTCATGTTGTGCTGTAACATTTTAAAAAATTATTGTATACATGTATTCAGGAATGGCAACTGGACAAGTACACAAGGATTTCTAACATGTTTGAATGCGTTAAAAATCTATTGGAAAGTATCTTAAGGGGATTGGAATAAGTTTCTGATTGAAATTTAACTTCGAGCAGATTTAGGACGAGTTTAGAATTTGTTTATAAGGTATCCAAAACCCATTTATGCTAATAGAGTACTTGTTACTCTTAATGTATCATTAAATACCTTATTAATTTAATAAATTATATTTTATAAATAATTATATGTATGTAAGTTGTAAATGATTTAAGCATTATTTTGTATAATATTACTATCAAATTAAATATTTTTATATTAAACAATACACCATAAATAAAAAAAAATAACAATATATAAATATTAATATAATAGCCTAATTAATAAACCAATTAAAGATGTATGGTATGTTTCCTATTCAAAAGAAAAAAAAATGTGTGATTTATTTCCTATCCTCCAACATCGGTATTAAAAGTTTGGTGTATTGCTCCTTCTTACTCATGAAAGTAAGAATTTCTTTGGTTTTATCCTACATTACTAAATAATTAAGTCTCACATTTCTTTTTGTCAATAAAACTACTATTCACTATGTCACGTCCCAGATTTTGTAACCCGAGAAAAAAATGAATTTTGTCACATATAATACGCATTAAATGTACACATTCCCTAATTAGAACCATAACTACCCTGGAGCAAACAGTCACAACTTAAAATGACAATCTATCAGTAAAATAATAAATAAGCCTTGGTCCAATAAGGCCACAATGCTCTAATTACAGTCCCAACATATTAACAGTAAAAATATTGGCATTATGACTTTACAATCCAATCGAATAAATCCAAATAATATATTAATATAGCCCCAACTGATTTAAAATAAAAACATTAATTTAAATAATCTAAAGCTAAATTCAACACAGCTGGCCCACCTAATTGTTAAGATCCGCACCTGTAACACAGTTTATAAGGATGTGAGCACTAATTCACATGTGTTCACGATGCATAATAAAAATATGTACAATATACAGTAATAACTGAATAGTTTATAATCATATTAATTCAATATTGGATAATCATATGCCAAATATATAATCAAACTAATGAGCCATATCAAATATCAACAATTATATCATCAAATTTTCAAATTCCTTATATTCATTTATCATTTATCATTCATCACATCATATCATAAGGTGAATACTAACAATATCATTTCTATAGGGCAACACCTAATAGAAATGATTAACCAAATATATTGTCGTTTCAGTCCAACACCCTAGGCCACGATTAGCTAAATAAATGTCATATTGTAGGTTACTAATCTACTGGCATGAAAACCAATTCTTGTATAGGTTTAGGGTTTTTCAACTCAAAGATAATCTTTGTACCATTTTTATTTTTTTAGTATCCGCCAACCCCGTAATCACAACATTGTTAACATGTTTTTTATCTCCATTATTATCATTTCAACATAACAACTTATTAAAATCAACCATTAACATCACATTACCACTTCAATAAATATTTTTCTTTAAAAAATAAATCATTCAAATATTTCAAGTTATGCATTCTAAATCACATATTTTTCATATATTTAATTATTCATTTTCATAAAATGACAACGTGTTATATTAAAATGTGTTATTTATGGATAAAGTATTTACTCATTAATTTAACATTGTTTTAAAAATAAAATTTAAAGAGATATTATAAATGAAAGAAAAATGTAAGGCAAAGAAGAAATATACAAATAATACATGATTAAGATTAAAATATTTATTTATAAATGTCAAATTGAAATTTTTCACAACTGCAAGGGCTAAATTGTAATTTCACAAACTTTTGGGGCTATTTTGTAATTATCTAATACTTTTGGGGCCAATTTGAAACTTTTAATTACTATTGGGGTCAAACTAAAATTTTTTTAAAATTTTGAGGCTAGTTCATGTAATGACCCAAATTTAATTTAATTTATATTATATTATTCAGTAATTTAGTTCATTATTTAAATTCAATAATAAAAGTTTTTTATTAAATTTTGGGTTGTATTTAAAATGTTGAATTTTGGTAACTTTAAGAGGATTTTAAAATTTTAGAGAAATATGTAATTTTCTTAGGCCCTAAAAAAGGGTATATAATTAGTAAAATTTATTAAGGTTGCCCTATTACTTGAGCAGTTATATATACGTTGTTATATGTGTTCATATAAAACTCTATAGAAAGAGAGAGAGAGAGAGAGAATACAAAAAAGTAGTTGTTGTCATTGTTTCTCATCAAGTTACTTGTTTTTGGTTATGAGATAGTGATTAAATTACACTAAATTGTTTCCAATTTATTTCTTGTCAAAAATTTGCCCATCTAAGGTAAGGGGTTGTTCCTTTACATGTATGCTATTTGTGCTAATGCGTATGTAACTTATATAGGGAGTGTATGTTTACATATAAATATGTATATGTTTTTCTTTTGTTTTTGTTTTTGTTTTTTTTTAATTGTAGTCTCGCTCGGTCAAATCTATGAATTGCATAATTATTGTACATGAAACAAGGATGGGAGTTACGTAATTTACTTTATTGAATGTGTAATCATGAATGTGGAATTTATATAAAGAAATAGTAAGACCAAACATAGATTGGACGGTTTGGAGTTTAAACTTTAATATATACACATATGTATATTTTTGTCATTTTAATTATGTGATTCAAATCTACTTATTTTGAACCATATATATAGATATATATACCGACTTGCTATTATCATACACAATGCATTGCATATTTTGTAAAGACCTATAATTTGGTATTTAATTTATTTTAAATTTATTACTTTTTAATTTAGATTTTAGTGATTTAAATTTATTTTGAATATATGAAAAATTATTTTAAATAAATTTTGTGTGACATATGCTATTATTTAATTAATTGTATATATTTATGCCAATGATTGCATGTGTATATATAGTGTATACTTGCTTCTTATCAGGTGAAAGAGGAGGTGCATGTGTTTCTGTAGGTTGAGGAGAGAGGTGGGTTCTTTCATTGGTTATAGAATGTGGTTAGGTATTATTGTAATATTGGGGAGAGAAAGGGTTGACAAATGAAATTTAAAATTTGGCTTTTGTGAGAAACTTGGGAAGGATATTGATGAAGGAGTTATGAGATGTGCATGTATCTATGTGTGAGAGTGGGAATATTTAGTTTATTTATATAAACCCCTCCACACTTGGTCTCCGACTTTTCCCTTAACAATTTTCCTTAGAGAAAGCAATAAAGAGAATTCGTGCAATCATTTATCCATTGGACATTTTTTGGAACGTGTTCGTGTTAATTCCGTGAGTCGTTTGGAATGAGGTCGTTAGAGAGTTTCTAATAAGAACCAACTTAAGTTAGTGTTAACGCTTTATACATAATTCTTCTACGTGTATATTGAGGTAAATGAGATTTAGCATATAAGATTATTTTTCTTAATTTCTTTTGCAAAGTTATGTTTGTTTGAATATGCACTTGAGTTGGAAATATGGTTCATGCTTTAAATATGCTAAATAATGTTCTTGGTGTAAATCTAAAAGGTTGCAAGGACAGTATTAACATATTATAAATCCACATTTGTTAACATATATGTGATAAATGTTAATATATTTTGTATTTATAAATAAATGAGTAAATCAAATAATCCATGCTTTGTTTTTGTTAAAATGGAATTTTATACTTGTTTTGATATGAAAGATTCATATGTTTGATGTTTAAAGAAATTTCATTTATTTCTCAAAATGTAAAAAATTTTTATAAAATGAAAGCCTAGCAAGCTACAAGATGCTTTGGATTTTTCCAAAAAGTTGAAAACTAGGGTACTCAAAGCTTTGGGCTTCCTACGCCCAGGTTGTGAGGTATTCTGTAAAGGACTTGAAGCCTCGGGCTAGCTATTCCCAAGTTATGAGGTTCACTTTTTTTTTTTTTCTTTTTTCAACTTTAGATTTTGAAATACTTTTATTAAAAAAATGATATGGATTACTCTGGATATTTGTTATGACTCATTAAAATTGTTTAGATTCTCAAATTTGATTAATCATATGTCTTTTAAACATGTGTATGAAGTATTTTACGTGGATTATTTATGTCACGCCCCAGATCCGAGGAGCCGAGGAGTGAGTGATAAACATGCAAATCATGAGTAAATGGTCATAGCATCAGAGCATACACAACGGCTGCGTAGTAGGACCCACAACTAAAGTCTG
>JAVXUM010000030.1:14730952-14741133 GCA_035590655.1 Pouteria glomerata
TAATAACCCTTTATATAGTAGGGCAATTACAAAAGAGTTACTTTACTAAAATACCCTTAATACACCAAAAAAATTCATTACCTCTATTTTCTCCCAAAACCCATTCTTTCAATATGTAATAGGAAGCTCCATCTAACATGATTGTAAGCCTTATCTATATCTATCTTGCATATGATCACTAGCACACCACTTTTGATTCTCTCATCCACGAACTTGTTAGCAACTAACACCGCATCAAGAATCTAGGTGACTTCCACAAGGGCATTTTGTGTCTCTAACATTAACCACCAACTAATATATGGTTGAAGAAAATGAAGCCTAAAATTGTTAATTTTTGCATATTTTGATACAAGATTTAGTGATTTAATAATCTAGGAGGCCTGTTGATGCTAAGTTTTGCTTCTGATTAGAACCCATCACTAAAAATAAAATAGAAAAGTTTTGAATATTGATGATAAAGAAAATGTGAGATTTCAAGGGCTTGCAGGGATATGCACACAATCAATCATAAACGCTTATAATTCTATGATAATAATATCAAAAGTTCCTTATGTGTATTACATTCCAATAAACAGCAAACAAAATTAAGCATAAATGATAGCATACATATGCACAGATAAGCAACACTCTGCCTCGTGGTACTTACTGTGAGCTTTAAGCCAAAGAGGCTCAGCTTTGGCCAACCCTTTCACAAGCTTTCTTGTTCTTGTAAGCAAATCACCCTTCATAAATGACATGGCTCTTTGATTCGTAAAATAGCTTCTCCGCTGTAATGTTTTGTTCACTGTTGCAGTTCAAACTCAAAAAAAGAGATCTACTCTTTTCACGGGGCAATCTAGACAGAAAGAGAATGAAAAAGGAAAACAAAAGCTAAGCCTGGAAACCAGCTAACAAAACTAATATTTTAGTGATTAATATAAGAACCTATATCAGCTAGCAGTAGGGCATGCACAATATTTTGACAAGATATCTTCTTTTTTAATTTCCATTTGGTTTTGAATTATAGTTTTCTCCAATTTGGTTATTGACTAAAACCAAACTACAATTTTCTCCTTTCGTTGATTTCATTAAAATGACATTGAAAGAAAATTTTACTATAGCAAACAAAAACATTCATGGCATAAAGAAACAATTGAGGATTTCCCAACATTGATCAACTGTAATGGCGCAACTACTGGATCTCATTTTTCTCTTACTGGTAAATCCCCGAAGAAACTACTTTTTTCAAGGCAATCGGGCATCACAAGAAACAAAAACACCAATCAACTCTGTTCTTCAGAATTTCGTTTTAATTACTTCCCATGGAGACTTTTCCTCAAACATATAGAGTGCATCTGCTCATTAAATATCAAAGCAATCAACTACCAATGCATTAAACCTGAACCACATAAGAAGTTGATTCAATACATTTTAGACATACTTGTGAACATATATACTCATACACCAATATGCACCGTTGACCAAATAAATTGATATAACTTTTTCAGATGGCTAAGTAGATTGAATAATTTGCTTGCGTTGTATAAGAAACTTCAATATGCTGCAATTAATCTATACTAAGAAGACAATCAGAACTATAAATACAAAACGGACGCACATAAGCATACCTTCGGAAAAGCTCTGAGCGGACAGAGAGACCCAAGAGCGATGAATGAGAAGAGCATTAACAATAAGTTTTTTTTTTTTTTTTTTTTTTTGGGTAAATGTATGTAATTTGGATTAATTGGATTAATTAGAAATAATTACAAGATCTGGGTATACGTCCGTTTGCAATTTATAAAATAGGAATTTTTCATAAATTACAAAAGCTTATATTGAAATTGAGAAGCTCTTAATTCAATCTCATACTTGATGGAACTAACAAGATGTGCAATAGAAGATGAGAGTCTACTAAAAATTCTTGCATTACACTCTCTCCATATGTGATAGACCAAAGCAATCCAAGCAAGTTTACTCATTATTATCTTGAATTTCTTTCCTCTAAACTTTCCAATTGTTCATATGATTTCCTCATGTCAGGTTTGCCCTTAGTTCAGTAAAGAAGGGGCGAGAGAAGAAAAGATACTCTAAACTTTTATTACTTGAGCCAGAACATGTGGCATTAAGAATAAGTTGGTCTTACGCCTTTGGGGGTGGTTGGATGGCAAATCAGGTGCGCTTAAGGCTTTGAACCTCTTAAGGTCCCGAGTTTGACATCTCATTAGGGAGTAGGTTACCGCTTTGCAGGCTCCTATTGGCCTCCACTTAATCCAGTCGGTCAGCCAGGACTTGCTTAGGTTGGTTTACTTCCTGTAGTTCTTTGCCGGCAAGGGCCACAAAGACGAGTTTCACCCAGAACGCACCCTTGAGTAGCGATTATGGACTTCCTCATGTAACAGAAGAATAAGTTGGTCTTGATTTACTCAAAAAAGAAAAAAAAAAAAAAGCAGTCTTGATAAATTTTTCAAAAATAAAAAAATAAATAAATGAAAAATTAGTTACGCTTGAATAAGTTCAGTGGTGACCCACCATATTGCGCCTAACGTGCAGACTGAAAGGAAGAGAGTGGGCTGATCGGACAGAAACTAGAAAGAGAGTGACAGCTTCTGTTTAGAAATTGGAATAGCACCTAAGCGGGCTAAATGGATTAAAAAAAAAAAACAAAAAAACAAAGAAAGACAAAGGCGGCGGGCATTACATGCTATATCAGTTTAATGGCCTATGGATTCAAATCTAAAGGTATAAATACATTTATATGTTTTAATAAAAAAAATATGAATATGTTTGAACCATTAGATTTTTAATCCACTAACCTCAAATATCATTGAATTAAAATCTAATTATTTAAATACATTTATATGTTTTTAATCAATATATATATATATATATGAATTTATTTAGACTATTAAATTCTTGATCTACTGATTTTGAACTCAGTTATTATCGATCTGACTATCAGTCTCGTATCCGGGTCAAATTGAGATTCAATTTATGTTTGGATTAGCCTTGGTATCACTAAGGTTTACTTTGAAAAGCAAAAGTCAATTTTCTTTTGCAACATGCTATTAAAAAATTTTTATTATTATTAATTTTTTGCATTTGAGAAGAAAAAAAATAGTTTTTTTTTTTAAATTTCATTTTACCTTTTTATTAATTTCATATATTTATCTTTTATGATTTAAAAAAAATTAAAATATAATAGGATAATTTTGGTCAATTTACAAAAACTTAAAGAATCAATTATTTTTTATTTATTTATTTTTTGTAACTATCATTTGACCATTGAAATAACAGAACTAGGAATCTTGTTCTTGCTCTATTCTTAAAAATAATCTCAAGGAACAAAGCACAACTTATGCATGAAGCAATTTTCTGTTGTCAAGGAACTGTTGATAACAAGTTGCAATGAAAATAATAGCTTTTTTCTTTTTTTTTTTTATATTTTCTTCAGATTTGACAAAAACTTTGTCCTGCCCCTAGTGTACTTTATTATTATTATTATTATTATTATTATTATTATTATTATTATAAAAAGTAGGGCAACATCTTCATTATTTATTTTAATTTCCCTCACTTGTGGGTAGAAGAATAGTGTAGTTACAACTTGTCTTATTCCCACTGAAATAGATGCCAAGGAAAAAAAACAAAAAAAAAATGAGAATAAAAGCCTAATGGCCCACATGCAATTGTTGGCCAAACACAAAAAGGACTAAACATTAGATGCTTATTTCAGCCAGAACATAGTGAATTAAACGAACAAAAAGCCAGCTTGAATTAAATTGTGTAACAAAAACTTCCTGTAAATAATATAGCCAATTTGACCTATATGTTGCCTTGCGCTCACAGAAAATTTTGAGGGACATACCCAAGATGAGCTCAAACTACTGCCACTCGGTCTCAATTCCAATGCATAATCTGCCAAAAACCATTCCCATCCCAAACTTTTATATAAAACTGATCTCAACAGAGCCAAATAGCAAAAAGCTTGGGGTGATGGGTTGACCTATCTAGGTCCCCCTCCCTATGAAACTTAGGGCACTTTTGGGGTCTAACCCGAAGGGTCAATGTAAGCACACCACATTGCACTATCAAAGCAATTCTCCGTTTCTATTGCCAAAGTATCTATTTTGAAGTTGATTTTCATTCACTTAATACGTGGATTTGAATAAGTTAAAAAAAAAAAAATGCTAAATTCACTTTACCAGCAAAAATTTAATTGTCATATCATTCTCACAACTTCATCTGACAAAAACCCTTTTTCCACGCCAAAAAATAGAGGACTCAATCCAACGGTGGTTGCAGCTATAGCTCATGATCACGAAACAACTTAATCCCCCAGCTCGTATCCTCACAATGTCCAACACCAAGAACCCTTCCCCCTGTATCAACCCTCTTATTTGTGTCGCAATCATAGAATGGGGGATAATGAAAGCAAGGTTCAATTGATTTGGCTCGATGACAAGCTGGTTCGGGGCCCAATATTTGTTTCTGGGGATTGTTCAAAATCCAAGGCTTCAGAGCTCCAAGCCCCTGCGCTACGTAGCCAAAGGTTGACCAAGGGCTGGTGATCAGCACATCCACCAGGCTAAGCAGATAAATCTCTGCCAAGGCCTTCATGTTGTGGTCACTGTTCCCATTCTGCTGGAACTCTTCGTGGCTTGGTTGGTACACTCCAATCACCTCCCCATTAATCGTCGGATTCTCAGAATACATCTCCCTCAATTTCTCAAAGTACCGCGAATTCAAGGATGTCACCAGAACAGATTTCGTTTTCGGGTTAGTTTTGGGCTGTTTCGAAACAGATGTTCTGGGACCAATCACTCGGGGCAGCAAATTTCTCTGCACCGAACAGTTAAGTACTCGATCCATCATGTACAAAAGAGGGCTGTTTAGATCGTAAGAATCGTTTTTCTGATCACCATTGAAAATTGATTTTTTGTTCACAGCCATATGAGGTAGATAGTACCTGGCTATATGATCCTCCAAACTGTGGAATGGCAAATCCGTGCTGCTGAAATCCCGTATTTGGAATCCAATTCTCTCCTCAGATTTGGCCAAGTAAGCTTCGAAATACCTCTTGACCAGCCCCCACACCCGATTCGAGGGGTGGAAAAGGTACCTGCTCAAGTGGTGAAAAACAGTCTCTCTTTCCGGAAACAATTTTCTCAGTTCTTTCTCGAATGACGGGATCAGGAAGAGAGAAGGAACGAAGTACTGATCTGATCTCAGGATCAACCAATCGACTTCTTTCATCATGTTCTGATATTGATCGCAGAAAAAGAGCTTGTCGTAATCGTCGTAATCGTAAATCAAATGGAGGTACAAGAACTTCAAATTTACAGTGTCTGAAATGTGTTCATTCTTAAGCAAGTTTCCATAACAATGCGGGGATTTTTGGTTGAACCTTTCGAACTGATTTCCGATCGGGAAGTCTGGCGGAAGCGTCCAGGTTGTGCTGGGGAACGGCTCGCAGAGGAGGTTGGCCATGTCGTGTTCTCGCTCGATGAGCAGAACTCGGTCGGTGAGGATCGCGTAGAGGAACGAAGAAGCAAGGCTGAGTAGTCTGTTTCCGATGCCGCTGTGGGACATCCAGAGATGGACCACGTATTTGCAGCCGCCCATCTCAGCAGCGCTACGATGACCACTAGACTTGGTAAGCTGTTCCGAGGTTTTGTTGTAGGATTCGGTGTGAGGACCGCAGCGTCTGTGGCGATGTTCGTAGCTGCGCAGCCTGGAGGTGAGATGGGAAGAGGCCTTGTGGGGTGAGACTTTGCGGTGGAGAATGGGTTGGTGCCTGCTTAGGCATGATTCTTCGTTGAAACCACCACCCCCGCCAGCTAGAAGTCCACCCAATGATTTGTCTTGGGGGGTTTCATTGGTGCCGGAGGAATTGGATACTGAAACTGTTTAAATCGAAGAAAGAAGAAAACCCATAAGCTCGCAAGGTACTAATACAACATGCAACAAAATATGTTCAGCATTTAGAGTTATCAACGTAACAGTTTTAGAGGATTCTCATTTCATTACACTTCATTATTCTATATGGTAAAATTATATTTTTCTAAAATCAATCACACACCAACTTTAGAGCTCCATATTTCTCCATAAAACTCTATAAAATTCTAATTTCATCAACTTTCAAAAAAAAATTTGTATGTCTACCACAAAAATATATGTAACAGAATCATCAATTATATTGGCCAAAAAAATGTCAAATAATAGTGTATTTCACATAATTTAAAATAAGATGCACCAGTGTCTGTCAAAAGTTATTGGAATATATTACTTATCATCCATTCGACGGATCGAGAATTAAATTGCAAAAAATTGATGATAGCCAACAAACTTCAAAAACTAGTTGACACTCTAAAGCCAAAAAGTTGGCGTTATGTTAACTTTTTTTTTTTTTTTTTTTTTTAACTCCAAATGGGGTCTTTATGTGTACCTTGGCCATTTTAAGAGCTCAAAAATGGATGAATGGACTTCAGAAAATTTTACTTGAAGCAATAAGCTACAACCTTTTGCAGTGGTTATTTCTAATCCTCCATTTAGATCCAATGCCGTTTTGCAGTAAATCATAATGACTAAGATCAGAACCGGCCAAATGACAGAACAAGAACCTACAATACATCTTTTCCTCCTCCTCATCGTGTAGAACCCTAGTTCTTGCACTGCAACAAGATGACGTTTCCCCATACACACAGTGGGGCAAAGAACAAAGTTTGAGTCATTACCAAAAATTTGGTAACGTATGGATCTAGTGCTGAGCGCACGATAATTTCAAGGGTCATGGATTTTTAAAAACCTCGGAAATTTTGAAAAAAAAAAAAAAAAAAAGAACAGAAAAGAAAAGAAAAAAGAAAGAAATAATCTTATATGGGTTTAGGTTGAAATGGGTTTTTGGTAATTGGGTTTTAGTAATTGCACCGTGAGTAAAATTTAAATAGCAGTTAGTTTGAGAAAGAAATGTAACATAATTCATATTAACTTATGCTGTATTTACTTCCAATTTAATGGAGTTAATTTAATGAAATGCTAGCATTTCTAAATGACATATATTGTAAGGCTCCGTCTAGAAAGCCGATGAGCATTTTGGTTTCTACCTACTTAATTTTTTTAATTTTTGTTCTTTTTTGAGATGATCAAAATTACTCTATTATATTATAAAATTCTTGCAAATTATAAAGGATAAATATGTCAAATGAACCAAAAAAAAAAAAAAAAACTAACTACTAAGGGCTCATTTAGTAAATCTGTTGTTTTTCTATTTATGTTTATTATTTATGTTTTCTTTTTTTTTATTTTATGTTGTCATTTTTTTCTAAAATGAAAAATAGAATTGCATTTAGAAATATAATTATTTAAAATTATTAATTTTTTGTTTTAATAAAATATTTAATTTTATTAATTTTTAAAAATAATTAAATTTAATAAAATATATTTCACGTTAAATTGATCAATTAAATTAATTCATTTGATTAATTAAATTAAATAATTTATTAAAAATTATTTAACTTAATAAATATAAAATATATCAATTTATAATTTATTTATTTTGTTTGTTAAAAACAATTGAATAATATATAATTATTATATCATTTAATTTATTAAATATAAAATATATTAATTATAATTAATTATATTATTTATTAAAGACAATTGAATAAAATATAATTCACAATAATTTAAATAATTTAATTATGATATTTATTAGAAATAATATAATATAATATATTTAGTATTAATTAAATTTATTATTAAATTAAATTATTATTTATTAAAAAACTTAAACTTGAATACTTACAAATGAGAGGGTAAACCCTGTTGATTGCGTTCCACTACCTCAATGGACGGTGGAAATTTAATTTATCCAACGGTGGAGGTTGATGCAATCCTCCGCAAGAACATGTAAGATATTTACATGGTGCCTATTCTATAATTCTTCATAATTTAATAAAATATATTTCACATTGATTAAATTAATTAATTTAATTTTATATAATTATATAAATAATTAAATTAAATTAATTCAATTATATAAAATAATTTATTTCAATATGATGCAACAAAAATTGACAAAGTATTAAAATTAATAAAATGTTTGTAACAGAAAAAATAGAATGAAAACACTCTTTTGCTTACGTTTTTTTGTTTAAACTTTTACTTTTTTTTTTGAATAAAAAAATATTAACAAATATGTTTCTGTTATTAATTTACAAAATTTTGAAAATATAAATAGAAAAAAATAAAATTGAAACATTACCAATTGGGGTTAAAAGGGTAATTTTCTTTTATTCTTAAATACAAAAAAGTTAACCTTTGTTTGTTTTTTCCTCCTAATCTTTCCTAAGTTTTTGTCTGGCTTTCGGTGCCTTTAGTTTTTCATGTCATATGCATATCTAACATTTTCCCAAGAGAATATATGGAGAGATTTTCTACCACTTTTGATGTGATTACATGTGAGCAAATATTAAATTGGAAATGAAAAGTAATTACTGGTGCAAATTTTCAATTTCACATTTAAAATACACTGGTACAGATACAAAGTTATTTATAAAAAATATAAACTTGATACAATTTGAGTACGCTAATTCAATGTTAACATAATTTGATCTAATTGTAAAATAAATTAATTATCTAATATATTTATTAAAATTTAAAATATTAAAGTATAAACACAAATTAATATAAATTAACATGAACTACGAAGACGAACATAATACAATTGCCACATGTGGTGGAAAACAATTTGACTATAAGAAATGAGAGTATTAGTGATGAAAAATTTATTACAATTACAATTGAAAGTAATTTTTTTGATACAATATCGCATCATACGTTTATTACTATATATTGCACATTAAAAATATTTCGTGATAATCATAAGCTTATGATTGGAGCAGTATCCTTCTCCATCGAATCAGTTTCATTCAAGAGCATCTCCACTGCAACGCGTTGAGGAGTAACAAGGCTTATACTCTGCTCTAGAACAGAGTCCTTAACTTGCGTTGCTACATCGTGCTGTTGCGTAAGTTCCATTTGGGAAGAACCAACCATCAAGCTTGATTCTGCTTTTAACATCTTCAATCAACCATCTACTTCCTCCGTAGATGTAACACTCAAATTTCAAAACTCGAGTGCGTGAATAAAAAAACACAAAGCCATACATACACACTATGGAGTAATAAAATAAAATAAATAAAATTTATACTTCAAAATATAAATAAGTACCTTAGTCAAAATCACTAGGCAACAAAACTCTAAAACTATTTCCAAATAATATCACAAATAAAAATAAATAATTAAACTTTACCTCAAAAACAAAGGTTCATCAAAATTCACTAAAAATAATTCACTAAATTCTAAAGTAAATACATAAATTAAATAAATCTTTAATTCCTATACTCAGAAGGCCCAACACGCGGTTCAAATTCATTAACTGCATCAAAAGATGTAAAGGGATAAGCACTAACACCACGTGTGCTCAGAACCCTAATAATAATATAAATGTAAATGTGTCCTGGCATACTACTAAGTGAAACAATTAAGCACAATTAACAATTTTCAAGAACGAAATTAAATTAATTTATTATTTCCTCCTCTTTACCACTATTAAACCACATAACACATCATAGAAACTCAATTTAATTTCAAAGTACTGCTGTTTGGTTATCCCGTGAAAATAGGACCCAACCAATATACATCATTCATTGATGTCTACTTGGTTGTCTCGTAAAAACAAGACCCAACCAATATACACCATCATTCGGTGTCTGCTTCCTGAACTAAAATCTTAAGAATATAATATGTCACCTTTAGACATCTGCTCCTTCGTAGGTTACTAGCCTACTGGAATAGATAACTAACCCCATGCGGGTTTCAGGACTTTCAATTTTTGGATACGTATACCTGATATTTCCAGTACTCTTCAATTCAAATCAAACACATCAAATTTTATTTTATATCCACATTAAATAAAATTTTCTCTTATTCCAAAATTTAAATTTTATTATTCCTCAATTTACCAAAACCTTAAATAATATTTTTAGAGAGTGTTTGGTATGATAAAAAGTGAGATAAAATAAAATAATTTGTGAATTCATAATACGTGGAATGGAATAAAAAATAAAAATTTTTTTAAATTTTTTAAGATTCTTCAGCAAAACAAACGCATTGCATTAAAAGTAAATCATAACAATGAC
>JAVXUM010000030.1:14774269-14789057 GCA_035590655.1 Pouteria glomerata
AACACAAGGATTTACGTGGTTCGATCAAGATGATCTACGTCCACGGGCGAGGCAAACAAAATTCCACTATAATCAAAGGAGAGTACGGGTTACAAAAGTCGATCTTTTCGACGTCAACTCACCATAAAAAAAGGAAAAATAAAAAACCTAGCCAAGAATATATAGTGCCCTAAAATTTTTCCGGGTTGGGCCTACGCGTCATGAACTAAATCTCAATTTTTTCTCCACTTTCGGGCCACACAAAAATTATGTCGGGTCAGGTCATGAACCGGATCGGTTACATAAAAAATCAAGACATAATTAACAATATATTTAGACATTATCTAATGATTCTTACATAAACTCTTCCTGGTTGCTCAGGCAATAACATGAATTTAATACAATGATAAACTGACCAGAATTAGAAGGTTGTCTCGCATTTTCTAATGGAAATTGATGAGAGAGAATGACATTAATACCTGGCTATGTCTAATGCAAAATTGATAGCTGTTGATGGACTAAGTGCACCCTTTTCCTTTAGATACTGATGAAGGTCGCCCTATAAAAACATATTTATGAATGCCCTAATTTAGATTGGAAAGTTGCTTTTATAAAAAAAGTACAAAATTTTGCTTCGAAACACAAGAAACAAGATTGTGCAGTTATATACCCCGCGTAGGTACTCAGTAATTAACATTAGAGGCTTTTTTTCGGTTACCGCTCCAAGGAATTGGACTATATTAGGATGGCGAAGCTTCACCAATAAATTCACCTCGTGCCTGAAGTCCTGACTGAATCAGAGAAGCAAAACATAAGGGATCTTTCTAAAGAGAAAAGATAACTAGAGTGCATTGAATACAAAAATATAGGTTGATAGAAATTAATTTGATCCCTTGTTAAAGTAAACCATAAACAAAATATATATCAGAAAATCCGTTTGCGAATTTAACAGCAATAATAATTTCTTTGAAAAGAATGATTGATGTATGCATTAAGAAGAGCACATGACCACTTTGAAACAATTAAAGCATCAGCTCTAATTTTTTAGCTTTAGTTTGACCCATTTACAATTATCTAGGTTCAGCAAATAAGTTGCAGCTAGAAAATTGATAATTCAAACTAAAAGGACAAATCATCAAACTCAAATGCTAATAGCTCACGCAGTTATAGATAATCAAGTTAAAAGATTCAAACCTAATGAAAAGGTAAATTAAGAAAAAGATGAAGGAATTTACATCACCAATCTATCATCTGAAAGATTTGGAAGAATGCGTTTGACAGCTACTGGTGTCCCACGCCAATATGCTTTTAAAATCTCACCAAAAGATCCCTACAGGCATCAGCACCTCCAGTAAGAGTAGATTGTGCAAATAAATTGAAAAATACTAACAGTGTTAATGCCAACAGTCAAAAGTATAAACAGCATTCAAAGAACCATGCACTTCAAAGTTCAAATTTAACAATAGGAAATGGACATGCTATGAGCGTACAGCATTCAAAAGATAGAAAATTGAGAACAATCTACAACAGGAAGTGTTAGCCTATATCCAGAATGTGAAGTGGGTGAGTGTTTATGCAAACTAATTTATTTATTATCCCTTTGGACTTCTCCCCATCAATCTATTATATCTCCCTCTTCTCTGAACTTGTAATAAAACTCCACTCAACTCAACAAAGTCTACGTTTCATACTAGTTGAGATAGGTTACATGAATCATTATCATCCATTCATTTATGTCAAGAGTTATGTTTTCTATGAGGTTATTTTAAAATTATTTCTTTACAAGTTTAATCAATGCAATTTTAGATCTACCTTTTGCCTTTTTATCTAATCACTCTTCCTTATTGCAGCATCTCTAGGGCTACGCAGAACAATGATCAAACCATTTTAAATGACCTTCTCTCAACTGTTCTTCTATCGATGCTGATGGAAATCGTGGGCACATCCATTACATGTATTATTGGCGTGGATGTAACTTGAGTTGGATGGAATTATTTTAGGATTTAAGTCCTTTGTTTTTCTTTAGTTTTGTGATTTAAGGAGCTTGATTTATTTTATTGTTGAGATTTTATATTCGGTACAGATTTAGGGGATTCAATTTTCCCTGACTTAGCCAATATAAAGGTTATGATTATAATGTATTTCTTAGTTTTGAATTGAATTGAAGAGTTATTGATTATCGTACCTCCTTCTTTCCCTCTCATTCTTGTTCTGTCTCCTCCCTTCTTTCCCTTGGCTGTGCTACACCAGGTGCCACTTCCACCTTTTTTTTTTCCTGGATATATTATTTCTTATTATATATTTTCTTGTATTACCACACAGTCATTTCAACATATTTATTTCTTATCATATCTTTTATTATATTACTATACATTCATTTTAGCATAATCATTTTTGTCACACTTATCTTTTGAGAGTGTTACTTCTCTCTTGCAAAAGCAACAAGTCAGCTAATTTACTTGTAACCAACAGATCCTTTTTTAACAACTGTTCCACAAAAACACATCAGTTGTACAAGACAATAGCCATCTCAAGCAGCTTTAATATGACCACAGAGCAAAACTTTATGACATTTATTTTCAAAAAAATATCGCCAAAGGAGAGAGAAGAACAAGACCAAAAAAAAAAAAGGAAAAACAAAACAAAGACGCTGCTACAACTAAAAAGATCATTAAACCTCATACAAGAGACCATAATCTCACTTGCTGGAGTTCCTTTTGCAACTGAAACAGACTAGAGCTTGATGCGTCTTCAGTTAAAACACACCTCAACTACCCATAGAACTAGATAGAAATAGGGAAGCAATTCATAATAAGGCTTGATATAATGAAGTTCCAATTTGCATACATGCTTTCCTCATTGGTAGTTATAATAAGCAAAGCAAATACTTCATTAATAGAATTATACTAAAAATCCATGTTAATCATTATACATGAACTGATTTCGAAGATAAAGAAAGAGAACTTTCCTAAGCAGCTATTATAAATTAGTCACACTTTCTGCTACCAGAGCAATGGCAGCGTAAGTTCATATTCCCAGCTTCCAATTGCAAAATTCATACCAAATCTAATTATGCAAACAAACCATACCTTCCCAATCATGTTTGAGTTTGAGAAGTCCAGCTCAGAAGGGTCAATCTCCCAATCACACTTATTTGGCAGAGGAGGGAGAACAGGCTTTGGTTCAAAATGGCTTCCAGTTTGGCCCTGAAGCATATTACAGGAAATTAAAGTACACCAAGGGCATAAACTCCAAAAATTAAGAAAATAAAAATTTCCATGGAGTAATCTAATATTATATATTATAGCATCAATAAATCAGAAACTAAGAAGCACAACTGAAGCAGTATATCTAATTTATGTGTACATACGAATAATTAAAATCGCTCTTGGAATTTTGCTCAATTTCTGTTTGGAATTTAGTGTCATTGACAGATTCCAAATTGCTCAACTTGCACTTCCAATTAACACATGGGGAAAATTTAGTTTGTACAATTTTTATCTTGATCCTAGGCACAAAAAAATCATGTTATTTCTAGTGTATATGCTGGTTCTTCCTCTCTATTTGGCTTGGGGGTTGCCCATTTGGTTACATTTATGTTTAATAGATTTCGTGTTTTATTTACATTTTCAGTTTTTTTTTCCCCCTCCAAATAAAACAGCAGATGAGTTTGATAATGCAATTTTATTTATAATAATTAACTTTATCTTAATAAAATATTTAGTATTATTAAAATATTTTTTTATAATTAATTTAATGTAATAAATATATTTATATTAATTTCATTTATTATTTTTATAAATTTTATTTAAATTTATTTAATATAATTAATTAGTTTAATAAAATATTTTATAAAATATTTATTTTTACAATAATTAATTTTAATACAGTATACAAATAAAGAACATAATGTAATATTAAATTATTATTTTATTTAGTAAACAGAAATTTCATTTCATAAAAATTTTAATTGCGTAATTATTATTATTATAATTAATTTTAATTTAATAAAATAAATCATTTCAATAATAAATTATTCTCTAAATTGTAATTAATTTTAATTTTAATAATTAAATTATTTTATTATGTAATTATTATTTATTAAAAATAATTTTAATAATAATTATTATTTGAGTTGTAATTAATTTTAATGTTAATAAAATAAATTATTTTATTATGCAATTGTTATTTATTAAAAAATAAATTTAATTAACTAAATTAAATCATTTTAATAATGAATTATTCTCTGAATTGTAATTAATTTTAATTTTAATAAAATAAATTATTTTATTATTTAATTAATATTTATTAAAAACAATTTTAATTTAATAAAATAAATCATTTTAACCATAAATAATTATTTCTAATTTAATAAAATATTTGAATAAAAAAATTCATTTTAATATAATGCAACAAAAATTGACAAAATGTTTTGTTTATGCCTAAAATTGGTTGGGGGGGGGGAGGATGGGATAAAGTGACAAAATAATTTTTCTGTTTACGTTTTAGGCATAAATTTTCAAATAAGTTTTCATATTTTTGGACACAAAAAAATAAAAATAAAAACAAATCTACGAAACACATTTTTGTTGCCAATTTCAAAAATTTATAAACATAAACAAAAAAAACAGTAAATGAAAAAAATAACGAACGAGGCTTGAGTTGCCATTCAACCTGTTTCATTTATTTTTTAAGAGGGGAAGGGGAATGAATGGAGGACCCACAATTTAAACACTTCCCTTCCCCTCCAAAAATTGAAGAAAACCCGGGCAAAAATGAGGGGAACAATAATAATATATTTTAATACCAAACATATCCCCAATTTCAGATTTAAAAAAAAAGGATAAAATATTAATTCTTAAAACATTTATGATTATTTCTCTAACCAAAAAAACACGACGGAAATTTTGTTTATGTAATTTTGTCTTCATTTTAGCCTCTTATGTACCGATAGAAAATCATGTTATTCCTACAAAAGCCATCCCGAGAGCACTTAAATTGCCTCCAGAAACAATTTTCTAAACTTAGGTCACATGATACTATGTAAATTGGTGACAAACCCAACAACTTTTTGAGAGAAAATAATTGACTCATACGTCAATCTTAGTTCAGAAGTCACTAACTTTATGACCCACACTGAATCCTAGAAAATAATCAAGAGAAAAGTACGCAAATTCTATACTAAGCAATGGGCACCCTATTTTTCACAAAATTCTAGTTCTGCAGTTAATGAAATTGCAACCAAGCATGCCAAACTTAATAGAACAAAAATGGTGTAATGAGAAAAAAAATGAAATAATAGGACCAAAAAAAACAAGCACAAAACAATGCACAGAGCACAAAAGTTAACGGTAAATGACTAAATTTGCCAAAATATTAAAAGGAAAAAATTGTAAGGGAAAGCATTGAACTTACGTAGGACAGACCACCATATGACTTTAACAACTCAATCATGGAAGCTTTTTTAGCTCCTTCTGCATCAGCTAGAGGCTGTCATGGGTAAGACAGAGTTAAAAGAGCAAACTCACCAATATAATGTTGGACAACAGAACTTGATGAAGACTGGAAAATGAATATAAATATGATAGAAGAAAAGACAAACTCATGATGTGTAATGGAAAAGAATGTGATAAGCCAAGAAGGTCAACTCGTGTTTCCACCAAGAATCCAAGGTACGAGGATTGAACGTGGGAAATTATGCAAGGAGACGTGGACCAAGATGTGAGCAGATAATGGCTTAAGATTTGCATTAGTTGTTATTGCTGTTATTTTTCTTACTTAGGAATCAGTCAATAAGGGGAGAGCATAAATCCATTATTGTCTGCTATTTTATTGCCAACTAGCCATGTCACTCCTGTTGTCTAGGGAGGTAGCTAAGTCTTGTAATTTATTTAAACTTTATCACGTAGCAATTAAAGGCAGGAAAATTCAAATCAAAAAATTACAAGGATCATTCTTTCCTTAAGCAAAATACTTTCTCTACAAATTTCTTAAATAGCTTTGATTGGGACCAATCATTTGGAATCAGAGCTAAACATCATGAATACCAACTAGGAAAGGATCAAGAATTTGGAAGCGGGTCTTGGGGGACTTCAAGACAATTTGAGCAGAATGGAGTTGGGCGTGAATGATAAACTACATCAACTAGAAATTGCCATTAGTAAAATCTCTGAAGTCTTGCTTACAAGGCAAGACCCACCTACTAGCCACGTCGACGAACACCACGGTCAGACCTACAGTGGGCGTTCTCGTGAAAACACAGAAGAGGGACGGCCAATGTTCTCCTCCAAGTTGGCTAAGCCTATGAACCCAAGTATTCTGGTGATGACTCGACTAAATGGTTCAACCGCATCAACCAATTCTTTGAATACTAGGGCACTCTGGAAACACAAAAAGTATCCTTAGCTTCTTTTCATCTGGAAGCAGAAGCAAATCAGCAGTAGCAGTGGATACACAGGGCCTATAAGGAAGAAGGGAAGAAGATATCGTGGGGAATTTTGTGGAGGAATTATCGTCTCGCTTTCATCCTACGGATTGTGAGGATTTTGATGAGGCTTTATTAAAAATAAGACAGACAGGATCTTTACGTGAGTACCAGAAGGAATTTGAGAGATTGTGAAACAGAGTGCAAGGGTGAACTCAAAAGGCGTTGTAGGCACCTTCATAGGTGGACTTAAACCCGAAGTAGCGGACGGAATTCGGATGTTTAAGTTGAAATCCTTAAAGGAAGCTATCAGTTTGGCTAGGAGGCGAGATGAGTAGCTGAGCCATCAAAAGAAGGCTACACGTCCATTCAATAGGGCCACTCTCGATTCTTCTCCAACAAAATTGAAGTTTGTTTCACCAATGAAGTGACTCACTTGGGATGAGATGCAAAAGAAGCGAGTCCAAGGTCTTTGCTTTAATTGCGATGAGAAATTTGTACTTGGGCACAAATGCAAGGGGCCATAGTTGCTATTGCTTGAAGGAAACCATGATGAAAGTGAAACAAATGATGAAGAAGGAGCTCACACCAACCTCCGAGAGGAACCCGAACTTCACTCCATGCTCTTACTGGGTGGTCGATAGCTCAAACCATGCGAGTCTCGGCTAAAGTGGGTCCTCACGAGCTGATTGTTCTTATTGATAGTGGATCAACCCATAATTTCATCATGAAAGGGTGGTCGAACGGCTACAACTTGCAATAGTGCCAACTGCACCATTTAATGTGAAAGTGGTTACTAGTGATTCCCTGAAGTCCCAAGGGAGGTTTGAAAATGTTCAAGTCTCATTGCAAGGTATTCTATGTGCCTTAACTCCTTATTCATTATCGCTAATTGGGTTGGATATGGTATTAGGAGTTCATTGGCTTGAACAATTGGGCACAGTGATTTGTGATTGGAAAAGGATGATAATGAAATGGAGTTTTCATGGAGGGGTCAGCGTCATCAATTGGAAGGAATTGGCAACTGACCGATTCAGCCCACAACACTCAAAACAATTTCAAAAGGGATAAAGCAAGGAAACTCCATAATTGTCGTTTGTCTACAACCAACCATGGAAGAAGGGCCTCACAGAATCCACCCGGATATGCAGCATTTATTACAAACATTTGAGGACATATACCAGGAACCAAAGCAACTTCCACCAAAAAGGGAAATAGAGCACCACATCAATCTCAAGGAGGGGATAGAGCCATTTACTGTACGACCTTATAGGTACCCTTATTTTCAAAAAGCTAAAATAGAAAAACAAGTTCAAGACATGTTAAAATTAGGGCTGATAAGGTCTAGCACCAATCCATATTCTTCTCTTGTTTTGTTAGTCAAAAAGAAAGATGGAAATTGGCATTTTTGTACCAATTATAGAGCTCTTAACGCTGTGACCATCAAGGATAGGTTCTCTATTCCAACCATTGATGATATGCTAGATGAACTCTATGGGATAACCTTCTTTACTAAACTTGATTTACGGTCAGTTTATCACTAGGTACAGGTACACCCATTACACATTCACAAAACTGCTTTTCGCACACACAATGGTCATTATGAATATTTGGTTATGCCTGTTGGCTTATGTAATGCTCCCACAACTTTTCAAGCCATTATGAACTCGATATTCCATCCATGTCTTCGGAAATTTGTGTTAGTCTTTCTTGATGATATCCTAATTTATAGCCCCAATTGGACCATGCATGTTGAACATGTTCAAAAGGCATTTGAAATATTAAGGCATCACAAATTTTTCATCAAGCTCAGCAAGTGTGCATTTGGCCAGCAAGAAATTGAATATTTGGGTCACATTGTAACTCCACAAGGTGTTAAGGTGGACAAAGGGAAAATTAAGGCTATGCTCAATTGGCCTAGACCCACTAATGTTTCTGAATTGCGTGAATTTTTAGGCCTTACAGGGTATTACAAAAAGTTCATCCGCAATTATGGAATTATAGCTCGGCCATTAACCAATCTCTTAAAAAAGGGGCAATTTAGGTGGGTGGAAGAAGCGGAGGAGGTCGTCAAGGCTTTGAAGCAAGCTATGACTTCTACTCCTATAGTTGCTATGCCTAACTTTAATGAACCATTTGTCATTGAATCTTGATGCATCAGGTGATGGCATTGGAACGATGTTAACTCAACAAGGGCAGCCCATGGCGTTTATGAGTCGAGCCTTGGGAGTCACAAAGCAATCATGGTCTACCTATGCTAAAGAAATGCTTACCATTGTTCAAGCTATTCGAACTTGGCGTCCTTACTTGTCGGGCCGAAAGTTCTACATCCAAACTAACCAACGCAATCTCAAGTATTTGATGGAGCAGCGCATACTAACGCCAGAACAATAGAAGTGGATGTCTAAACTAATGGGGTATGATTATGAGATCACCTATAAGCCGGGAAAGGAGAATTCCGCTACTGATGCTTTATCAAGAGTAGTAGGTAGCCCAAGCCTTAATACTCTTTTTGTTTCCCAAACATGTTCGTGTAATGCAATTAAGAATGAAGCCAATGAGCATCCCTATATGGTCTGAATTGACAAGCTAGCGACTGAAAATCCTGGAGCTCCATATAAATGGAGGAATGGATTGCTATGTTACAAAAACTGTGTAGTTATTCCTCCTAACGCCCATCTCGTCAATCAGTTGTTGCAAGAATTCCATGATTCACCATATGGAGGACATTCTGGAGCATTGAGAACATACAAGCAGTTGACACAACAATTCTATTAGCCGTCAATGCATAAGGTGATTCAACAATATGTAGCATCTTGCACTGTGTGCCAAAAGAATATAACGAAAACTTTATCTCTAGCGGGTCTTCTCCAACCATTGCCCATTCCTTGCCAAGTATGGGACAACATCACCATGGATTTTATTAAAGGGTTACCATCATCACATGGTAAAAGCACAATTCTAGTGGTAGTTGACTGCCTAAGTAAATCAGCTCATTTCTTAGCCTTGTCGCACCCTTACATGGCAAAGATGGTAGCAGAAAAATTTGTGGAAGGGATTGTCAAGCTTCATGGTATGCCAAAATCAATCATTAGTGACCGAGATCCTATTTTTATAAGTCAATTTTGGCGTGAACTTTTCAAAATGTTGGAAACCATACAGCACATGAGATCTGCCTACCATCCACAAACAGATGGTCAATCCGAGGTAGTTAGCTAGTATTTGGAACAGTATCTACAATATTTTGTTTCTCAACAAACTCGGAAGTGGAGTTCTTACCTTCCATGGGCTGAATTTTGGTACAACACTACACATCACAGCTCTATCGGAATGACGCCATTCCGAGCTCTCTATGGGAGGCCACCACCGAATATTCCACATTATCAAGACGAGGCATCATCTGTCGATGAAGTTGATCGAACAATGATATCATGAGATGCCCTCTTACAATAGCTCAAAGTCAACTTACATGCAGCAGTCAATTGAACGAAACAAGTGGCCGATTCAAAAGAAGGGATGTGGAGTTTCAAGTGGGGATTTAGTCTTCCTTAGACTCCATCCTTATCACCAGAATTTTGTATGGGAGAGCCTATCAAAAGCTAGCCACTTGTTTTTATGGTCCATACCAAATTGAAGCAAAGGTCGGAACACTAGCTTACAAACTTAAATTGCCTAAAGGGTCCCGAATTCATCTTGTTTTTCATGTTTCAATGCTTAAGAGGCAAATAGGAGAGACTAATGCTACTAGCACTGAACTTCCGCCCATATCTGATGATGGTGAGATTGTTATGGAACCTAAATCTATTTTGGATACCAGGTGGATTAAGAAAGGGTCAAGATTTGTAGAGGAAAGCCTTGTCCAGTGGAAAAAGCATCCAAAAGAAGATGCTACCTAGGAGAATACACAAGAGCTGAGAAACAAGTTCAACAACTTGAACCTTGAGGACAATGTTCCACTAAAAGAAGGGCCAATGATAAGCCAAGAAGGTCAACTTACGTTTCTACCAAGAATCCAAGGTACAAGGATTGAACGTGCAAAATTATGCAAGGAGACATGGACCAAGATGTGAGCAGATAATGGCTTAAGATTTGCATTAGTTGTTATTGCTGTTATTTTTCTTACTTAGGAAACAGTCAATAAGTTAGAGAGCATATCTCCATTATTGTTGGCTATTTTATTGCCAACTAGCCATGTCACTCCTGTTGTTTAGGGAGGTAGTTAAGTCTTTTAACGTATTTAAACTTTATTACGTAGCAATGAAAGGCAAGAAAATTCAAATAAAAAAAGTACAATGATCACTCTCTCCTTAAGTAAAATACTTTCTCTACAAATTTCTTAAACAGCTTTGACTGGGACCAATTAGAATGAGCATTGCATTGTAAATTTTTAAGTTAATCCTGACAACCTTGGAATACTCTTCATGTAATAGAGCAAAAAATAGGAATGAAGGCCCATAAGATAGACAAGTAACAAGCAGGTTTTAACTTCAACCTTTTCATGTGTGGAAAGCAGAACATTTTAGCAGATGTTTCACATACTTCCTTACAAGATCCAACCTAGCTAGGAAAACCAAGTACCACCTGCATGCCCGTGGAGAAGCAATCAAGTAAGGCAATTGTGATCCTTGTGGAACTTTGTGAACATCACTATGGTCGAAGTATGAAAAGAGTTTCATAAAGATTACAGAAGCCTCTATTTAAAAGGTATAACAATTTTCTTAACTAACCAATATAACATAAACCAAAACATTGTGGTTACATCTACGCAAAACAGCCCCATAACTGATTCAGCACTGAGCTCACAGACCATTACCACTCCCGAAAGACCAACATGTCTACTATTAAAGGGAACAAAAATTACCTTTTATCTTAGATTTTCATAGGCTAACTACAATCACGAGTCGTGATGCTTTTGCATTTACAAAATGGAAGGCATGCACCTAAAGGAAAGCTCACCTCAAAACATAATTTTCATAAGTGCCACATAATTCTTAGCTTGGGTTTGGAGAGGGGTTTCAAGAGACAGTGAAGATCATGAAGAGAAAGAGTCAATAGTCACCTGGTTCCGATTGTTTTTAACCCGAGAAGAACAACTGTGTGGAGGGGATGTAAAGAGTGAGACGGTGTGCAATTTGAGCATTCATCTTTCCCTCCAAATGTAAAAGAAATGGAGAGAAAGTGAAGTGAATTGCTTGTTTCTAACATAATTATTAACTAATACAAAGTTTTTGGTTTGATAAGCAAATAAAATATATTAAAAAGGCACTAAGAAAATTTCAGGACGTGCAAATAACAAATAACTAGACTACCATCATCTCAACAAAAGATAAAAAGGAATTTAAATCCAGATCCTTCCCTCGACCCCATGCACAAGCTAATTATCTATACAAATTAGATAAAATGAGGCTTTTGACCTTATACAACAAATATACTCTGTATTAAGGAAATAAGTTCAAATTTAAGCATTACATATTTAGCTTCAACCCTCTCTTCCCTTTTGTAATTATTTAGTAATTATTGACATGCCAAACAAACAATAAAGAAAGGTCAACCTCCCTCCTCTTGATGTATTGTGGAACAAATAAGCGGACGGATACCTCTTATCTCTTCCCTTCTCAACTTAAAGCTTGCCTTCACCTTTCACTTCCCCGCCCTCAATCCAAATAGATAGTAAGCAAGGGAGGAAAACAACAATGGCTGTTAACTAATGCAAGTTCTCATTTCAAGAAGCATAAAACTATAGAATACAGTTAAGGAATCCAGATTAATTCTGATTCTATAGAATACAGTTAACGAATCCAAATTAATCCTTATTCTCTAAATTAACAAGCAGAACTTTTCTTGTGATGAAGACGCCAATAAATATGAACTCAAGACAATAGAAACGAAGAATGGAACAAGTAAATCTAAAGAATTGTATGTAAGTATGAATGCATATATCACCGTGTTCTTCCAACGATCTTGGGCGTTCACATCCGCTCCGTACTCAAGCAAACACTCGGCGATGTCAGTCCAGCCGTGAAGGGAGGCCACGTGCAGCGGAGTCCGGCTATCGTAATCCCTGGCGTGGACCAGGGACCGATCCTCCTCCAACAACCTGCGCACGGCGGCGGCGTCCTTCTGGTGGGCGTGCCACAGTATGAGTGACGTTCTGCTCACCCTGGCTTTCTCCTTCTTTTTCTCCGGTGCCGACGATTCTCCGGCCGACATCTCTTCGCTCATGGAACAGGCGAGATTGATGCGGTGATGGCTTGATTCCGATGAATTGAGGGTTAATGACAGAGATTCAGAGGAAAATGAGGTGGCGTGAGAAAGGGTGCCAGATGGGCGTTATTCCGTTTCTTACTTTTTCAACGGAATTGGGTTCACATTTCCCCGTTATTGGGAGGGTTTTGCCTCCATCAATATTTATTTTCTGAATCACCCTCAAAAAATATCTTCTTAAATTTTTGGCATCTTTTTTAAATTTTTAGATTTGGTCTGAAAATATATTTAAATTTTCAGATTAGCTCAAAAGGCTTGATCGAATATATATATATATATATAATGTAAAGTTCATAATATGAAAACAATTAAAATTTTTTATAAAAATATCTCTCCAATTATTTTTTTTTTTTTCTAGCTTGTCCTTAAACTAGAAATAGAAATGAGCCAATTCAAATCGATATTTAATTTCTTTGAGCTCGGCTGAATTTTTTAAATTGACCTCGAACTTAATTCAAGTTTTTATATAAGCTCGAACTTGGGTCGATAAAGAAGAATCAACTCACGAATAACTCAATTAAATCAAAATGATATTGTCGTAGTTTAAAATATAATAAATAAAATATTATTAATAAATATAATAAAAATATTATTAAAAATATATATATTATTTTATCTAACCAACTCGCAAACTTTTAAGCCTAACTTTTTTAGGCTCAAGGTCGAGCTCGAATCTAAATGATTTATAATTCGAATTCGTTTTAGTCACGAATCGAGTTTGAGTCGAGCTATTTTTGAGCCAAGCTCGTATACCTCCATTCATTTCTACTCTTACTTTAAACTATCACATGCACCTATTATATCCACGAATTATTCAATTCCATTTTATTTGATCCGAACACTAACTCTATCCATAAAAGTTAATGAAAAAATTATTACGTGGGAGTCACGTGACCTTTTTTTACCCTATCTTAGAACATAATAGTCAATTCACTAAAATAAATTCAATATCGATCAAAACTAAGAAACCCTTATCTCTTTCATACTCTTATTCTCCTGAAATCTCTCTAATATTACACCTAACTCCAAAATTGATTCAACCCAACAAATTGCCTTTGTTCCTTCTTCAAATCCAAAGAGGCCGTGGTAATATGAAGAAAAGGGTTGATTCGTGCGGCCATTGATAGAATTTTTCTTTTTTTTAATTTAGAACTTACTTGTTTTGAGTTCCTAGGGATACCCATTTCTATGAAAAGCTCATAGTTATTTAGCACTTACAAGGTAAGGTGAGATACAGGGCATTCCGTGTACTATGCTGCTTTGTCATAGGAAATGACATTATTAGCAACGCACCTTCTCTTACTTAGGTATAGATCTCAATAATGGATGATAAAGGAGATGGCACTGAACCCAATAGTTAGTTCAATACTTCTATATGTGAAATTAAGGTACCATTTGATATACCTTTTTTGATCTCATTTTTTATTTTGCGTTTTTGAAAACAAGAAAAATGGTTCAAAACGCATTTAGTAACTTTGTTTTCAAAATTTGTTTTAGAAAATAAAAAATGAATTTACACATGAAGTGTAAAATGACAAATAGTCATTCTGAGCATTTTTAACCTAAAATAAGAAAAATTTCAAAACACCAAAAATGAAAAATATCAAACCAAATCCATTTTCTATTTTTTTTTTATTTTGAAATTTTCAAAACATAAAACATATAAAACAGAAAATAGAAAATAAAAACAAAAAATAAAGAATAGAAATTCAAACCAAATACTACCTAAGGTTTTCCAAAATCTACGTGGGTTTAGTAAAGTAGTTGCTTTGAGTCTGTTTGTTTATAATATGTATGAAAATTTGTGCTCTCATTGATTATTTGAGTGCCATGCATGGCAAATTTCTTAATCTGTTATGATTTCAAACCAAATCAAATTTTTTTGCCCATTTTTTAGGTTAAACTACCAAAACCCAGTATGAATTTCTTAATTTTTTTCTTAATCTAAGTGTCATGCATAAGTGTTCATTATGCTTTAATAATGTTACTAATACTTCTTTTTATACTCATATATATCGTGCATTTAACTTTTACACTAGGTATTGGTAGTTCAACCTAAAAATTTTGGCCGTTGTCTTTCATGTTTTAATACTCAAATTTTTTGTTTACAAGTAAAACCTT
>JAVXUM010000030.1:14866245-14878760 GCA_035590655.1 Pouteria glomerata
ATTTAATTTCATTATTCATTAAACTTAATTTGATAGATATATTTGATATATAATTGAATTAATTAAATTAACTAATTTCATTCTATTTAATAAATTTAATTATATTATTTATTAAAATTAATTTTAGTTTAATAAAATTTTTAAATAAAATAATTCATTTTAATATAATGCAACAAAAATTGATGAAGTGATAAAATTGATAAAATATTTGTAATAGAAGAAAAAAAATGAATACATTTTTTTGTTTAAGTTTTCATTTTTTTGAAAATAAAAAAATAAAAATAAGTTTGATAACTATATTTTTGTTGTTAATTTTTAAAAATTGGTAAATATAAACAAAAAAAATAATAAATATGAATATTACCAGACAAAACCTACATGTTCAAACATTTAAATATTTGTAGAGTAGTCTTGATTTCTTGCTTTATTTTAAACAAAGGTTTGGAAGTAGTTTATTTCCTATTAAACTTGCTATTATAAATAATTATTAATAAATCATATTCAGACTCGTAAAGGGTTACTGAACCCTAATATTATTCTCTTATTCTTCTTTCTAGAGTTTTTAGCTATACTTTATAACTAAATACCTAACTTAGGTTAGGGTGAAAATTATGATGGATTTATGTAAATTTTAATTTCTTGTTGGAAGCTAGTTTTTATACTTTAATTCTATGGTGCTATTTGACGAGCTGAAAAACCCTGAGAAACTCTTAAAAATTTTAAAATTCTTTATTACTTTTTACATATTTCTATTATAACTCTAGAAAAAATTGCATAATTTGAACTGGGTTAATAGAATAACTGTAATTTTTTTTAATATGACTACCGTCGTCTAAATTATCAAATAAGACCCATTATCAATATTTTTTAAAGAGATTTCAAAACCGTTATAACGAATTTCAAAACTATTCTGATTGCAAAAGTAAAAAAATTTCATTATTTATCTCTGAAAAATGTAATTTTGTATTAAATACCTAAAAATCACTCAAATTATATTTTTCTTATGTTTCGTTACCCCAAACGCCCTGTATCTTCTTAATTTATGAATGATTATTTTATAAAAAATCGAAAAATTGTTTTATAAAAAATTGAAAAATCAAAATGTTGAAAAGTCAAAAAGCCAAAGCCAAATGGTACCTAAGCCGAATGAATGCCCAACCGCTCCTTCAGCCTATGGTCCACGCATTGGGAAGCTTAGTTAGTTAAATTTTGGCAAAACAATATAATAAAAATATAAAAATTTAACATAAAAGATGATAGATAATGAAGTTTAATTAAAAAATAAAAAATAATTAAAAATTAATAATTATTATTTAATTTTTTATCAACTAAATGGGCCTATTATAAGGTGCTGTATAGAGTTAATGTATATATATATATATAATTTTATAAATTTTCATGAACATAAATTATGATAGGTATGTTTGGTTTGTTAATAAATAGTAAAATTTTTAAAAATTATTTATTTTTAATTTCTATGTAAACTTATCTTACTTTTTTTTATCTAATTTTATTTTACATTTTATTATTTTAAACACATTTAAAATTATAAAATTTAAATTTTTACTCAACACCTGACTTTTACAAATTTATATATCTCCAGACGTGATTGTCACGGTTGAATGCCGTCCGGAAAAAGGATCCAATATAAACCAATAAAGAATCTCAAAAGAGCATCACTGCTTGGTTATCCCTCAACGGAGAGTGTCCCCGATAATTTTCACGAATACTCTGAAACCGAAGCAGGTTTGTCTACTCAATTCTCTTTCATATATTCTTTAATTTGCAGATTTGCTTCACTCCAGACTCCAGTGGTGTTTTTCTTGACTGTAAGATTCCACTCTTTGTTTTGTATTTTTTTTGTCTTTATTTATTTTAGTTTGTTGAATTCTGGGTTATTGTTCTGAATTTCAAAAGCTTGAATTTGGAAGAAAACTATGATGATGGAAGGTTCTTGGACTCTGTTATGTTTTTTTTTTCTTTTTTTTTTTTTTTTTTGTTGGACTCTGTTATGTTGGTGAATGATGATTTCCTCTACCGGGTTTTGCAAGTTTTTTTTTTTTTGTCACAAGTGGTTGAAGCTAAACCCCTTCTTTATGTTCCCCAATTTCACTCATTCATAGGCTGTAGATTTTTTTTCTTTTTGCCTTACAATAGTGATTCCTTGGTGAAAAAAGCATCTTGGGGCTTTGTTCAGTTGAGTTGAGTCCTTATGCATAATTTTGTGGTCACGGATTCACTGAGGGATTGTTGTGGGCAGGCAATATTCCTGCCTCAATAAACCTTATAATTCCTCAAAAGTTTATGAATTTTAGGAATTATATTGGAAGTGTTAGGCCGCCGTGTGGATTTCATGTTAATGTGCTTTGATATTATTAAACATTTTCTACGGGTTTGGAGTGGGATCTTGGTTTTAGGCCTTGGATGAATTAAGCTTGCCTTATTAATTGATAGCATTTGTATGGTCCTTGATCACTAAAGCTTGAGAGCTTACTGAGCTAGATTTGGCTCATTGACCCCCTTATGCCATTGATTACTACTCGAGAAAGGACCAAGTAGCTTTGATTCATTGAAAGCCTTCGTCAGGATCTGCAAAGTAAAATTTGAACCATTTTGTTATAGATGTCTCTCTCTCATTTCTTCTCTTTTCTTTTATTTTTTGGTCTATAATGATTTGTATGATCCTTCAGATTTGTTCTTCAATACTGCCACATATTTCTGTGTAGTCTACTTGGTGGAGGGAAACTCTGAACTTTGTTTATGTGGATAGATACTTACGTAATTACATATATGATCCAATGCTCTCCATTTGTGTTTTATCTCTTTATGTGATTCTGGGTTTTTCTTATTTTTTATTTTTTATTTTGGGACAAGTAAAATATCATGTGTAAAAGGACCATTTTAGCTGGTTTATTTCATATGGATTTTCCTATAAGCAATTTGAAGCATTGCGTCACATTGGCTTTTCCTTTTTCTTTGTCTCTCATTCCTTCCTCCCTTGCAGCCATTTTATTTTATTATTTCTAGAAGTCAAAATAGTCAGTGATGCTGCTGGATTTATTGCACTTTCTTATGCTTCTAACTACACAATGTTACTTGGACATAAACATTTTCCTTGTGCTTGGTGCAGTTGAGCTGCTGCTGTTGAAGATTTCTTTTAAGTTTACACACTAAGGATTGGACATTCGTTCATAGCGATGATTGTTTCTGCTCTCTTGACATCTGTTGGAATAAATCTTGGCCTTTGTATTTTATTCTTCACATTGTATTCTGTCTTGAGGAAACAACCAGGTAATTACCATGTTTATGCGCCACGCTTGCTGGCTGAAGGGAAGTCTGGGCAAAGAAGTCCTTTTAATTTTGAAAGGCTAATACCTACACCCGGGTGGGTCAGAAGGGCATGGCAGCCTTCTGAAGATGATCTACTTGCATCTTCTGGCTTGGATGCTGTGGTATTCATGCACATTATCACCTTCAGGTGATTTGGGTCCTTAATCTGGATTGTGGGTGCACGGTGTGCTCACATACAGTAGAATCATTGATCTTCATGAAGTATAATTGATAATGTTGTTTAGTCTGCTCTTGTCTACTTATTTTTCTTTTATTCTTGTTCATTATTGGTAACGCTCGTTGTTGTCTTTACTTCTGTTGCTGCCTTTGTTTTACAATTAATGTTTTAATTTGGTATTGTTAGGTTTCCATTTCTTTCTTATGTCTTGCCTTGATTTAACTTTGTGCTTTTTCATCTGAATAATGCAGCTTGAGAGCATTTTTTCTTGCTGGGATTATAGGGATCTTTGTTATTCTCCCAGTGAACTGCACAGGAACTCAACTTGAGAGTGTTGACTTTGCTAATTTGACAAATGATTCGCTAGATGTATTTACCATATCAAATGTAAACAATGGCTCAAAAAGGTAAATTATGAGCTCGGTATTTGATTAAGTGGGTCTTATCCTTTTTTTTTTTAATTCCCCTTCCCTCTTTGTAAGTAGGACACACTCATACCTGCAGCGAACCCACACTTGAATCCTGATTGGGCTTCAAATTATTAGAACTATGGGTACTGTTTCCTTCTCTACATTTAATAATGATTTATGCACGTGTCCAAAACACAAAACCATATATCAGTAAGATCAATGGTATGAAACTTAATTAGTAGATTAATAGCATGTTCCCAACTCAAAATACTGTGATATCTCCCTTTCCGTAAATGTGTTGTGTCCATTTTTGAAAGCAAAAGTGAGTTATTAGAAGTAAATATCTATTACAATTAGGGTATTTATGCCTTTATGTAGATATTTCGGGTTTTCTATGATTCCTTTCCTATTTGCACAAATCTCTTTATTATTAATTTATTATAAATAGATGTCTCGGCTTATAATTTTGTCTCCAATTTTTTTTTCCCCAAATGTGTCTACTTCAATATGGTTTGGGCCAGAATTCCTAAACCCTATGCTAAACTTTCTCAGCCTTAGCAATAAGGCTGGTCCACCGTAGTCTCTTCTCTCTCTTTTCACTTATCAAAGAGTAGTAGTTGGACATATGCACTAGTAGAGTCACTGGAGTTAGACGAATCTCATCAGTGAAGCCAAAACCCATTGGATCTCCATGCAAACACATGCATCTCTTAGAGGAAGGCACGTGAGATCTACTTGCACCAGAGCACTTGGCGTGGGAGTTGGCATGGGCTGGTTGTTCCCTTGGCACTGGCTACCAGTGAGGTCGTCGTTCATTTTTGACCATCCTCCAACCACTCCCACCAACAACCGATCTCAAGCAAATACTGTTTAGCCTTCTAGAGCCTTGGATCTTGTTCCAAACCCATTCAAGCCTTTGTTTGTGGCATATTTCACCACTTCATGGTCGGCGATCATTCTTAGACAAACATTTTGAGGCTGTAAATCAAAGAAAGGCTTGTTGTCAATATCCCCGCTTCAAATTGGACAACCAGCGTGAGGGGCCTTTGTCTTTATTTAAATTATTAACGCTTTACATATGGGAAAGAGAAACCATAGGAAAGAAGATAAAATCCAAATTATCTATACAATAATATAATTCCTATTCTATTAATGTTTACGTCTAACATCAGCAAATGCTTTTCAAAGTATCCAATAGCAGTATTTATTAATATTTATCAAGTTAAACAGTGGCACAATATCATAATCCTCATACAGAAATATTAATTTCAATCACTTACATACTGCAATATAATCTCAAGTATAAAAAATAAGATCCTTAGAATCTATAGGATCCTCAAATCAAGCCATGTAAACCCAAAACAGATGGAATACCCTAATAAACTGCCACAATTAACAAATGTCAAAATAAAAAATACACTAAGAACTTAATTTCACTCTTTAGATCAAGTTATTTTCTGTTACAGATGGTTCAACCTTGACCCACAAGAGTAACATCATAAATTTATATAAACCTTGAAAACTCCATATTATGCTAATTGATTCTCTACAATCATACCAGCCTTTATCAATCGACTCAGAAAAATAATTACAAGGATCATCATGTATCAAATATTCCAAAATTTATAATTAATGAAAACCCAACAAAATGTTAACAACTAATATCTATACTCCTAATATTATAATCCTTGCCATCTTATTGTCTTCTAAACTTCATCACTGATTATCCCAATTTGAGTGGAATATACACACAGCATCCAACACTTACCCATATGTATCCATTCAAGGGTTCCTCCAATTATCCATCAAAAATTGGTCATCAATACTTGATTTCAACTTTATCAAGCTTGATTTCATTGCTAAAGTGACTTTTGAGGCATCTTTCATTTGGAAAAATATTTACAGTTGATTAGAACCCCACATGAGATGACTTATCAGAAAAACAAAAAGAAAAAACATTGTGAAAAGGCTATCCATTTGCTTGTCTGGTACAACATCAAGTAACATCTTGTTTTCCTTATTTAAGAGTCATCTAGGAATGCATGTTGAAGAAATTAAGTGAGCTATGCTATTCCTTTTCTATATATTTATGTCTTAATTATTTTGTTCAATTACATGACTTAGTAAATATTCTTATCGCATATAGCATGCTAGTTTCAGCCTTGGGAAATGTGAAGGGAATCTGACCATATGTTTGTTCTTTGTGGCAGGTTATGGATACACTTCTCGGCTGTATATATTGTCACTATCTTTGTCTGTTATCTTCTTTATTATGTAAGTCATAAGTTAGTTCGTTAATTATTTTTATTTTACATGACCGTACTGCTCTAATAACCTTGCCTCTTTACTGGATTTGACTACTCTTAGAAAAAAAGGAGAATGATTGTATTCACTTTATTATATTAATTGAATAAAAATGATGCCTATCTATAGTTGAGTAAGTCCAGTAATCTATGAAATTAATGAGCAAAATAAATTTCCGGAATATCAATCATAATATCCTAGAGAATATTTTGAAAATATTATTCTTGAGAAAATCTAAAAGATTATTCTAATAATATCAAAGAGATATTATTTCCTTAGTACTCTTAGGCTGTGTTCGATGTTGTTAAAATTATAATTTAAATCTTAAAATCTTACGATTTTACAATGTTAGAGTGGGAAAATTTGTTCAATTTTATGTAAAATCTTAATAGGGGCAAAATAGATAAAGTCTTGATTTTGGATGTAAAATCAGTAAGATCTTGATTTTATAGGCGATTTTATCGATTTTAAAAATTAAGTAATTTTTGTGTAATTTTGTCAAATAAAATAGATTTTTCTGATTTTTTTCAAGTAATATGCCATAACTATTTCACTTGTTATTTTTTTTTTAAGATTTTTTTTTATTCTATAACATTATTATTTACTATAAAACACTAGTTGAGGATCATGTGCGTTGTTACACCAAATTGACTACAATAAATTAAATGTAGTAGTTAAGATAGAAACCAAGAGACCTATGATAAAATATTACAAATATATTTTAACTTAAACAAAAATTAAGATAAAATGATGTCAGTATTTTAATGTCAAGTTATAAATCACACCAAACATTTTAACGGTTTCAATTGTGTAGTTGGGTAAAAAGAGTATAGAATTAGATATAAAATCTTTTGTAAACTTTTTTAAGGATTCATTTTATTAATACGAGTAAGTTTTGTGGATACATGTCTTTTTTCTCCTCTTATTAATAAAATTATTAACTTATCATGTAAAAAAAATTAAAGCTCTAAATGAAAAATTGTATCCTAGTAGACTATATTTTCATTTTATAGGCATTGGGTAAAATCTTACGATTTTGCGATTCGATTTTACAGTTCAATTGGTGGACCCTCTATTGATTTTAAGTAAAATCTCGATTTTAACAACTTTGACTATGTTTGTTGGGGGGATTTGTGAATCGGAATTGGATTTGTTATTTGTGGGCTCCACAAAACCCATGTTTGACAACCACAAAAAGAGCCTAATCCTTCAAAAAGTGGGATTAGGAATACCTTTTTTATTTTTTTGGGGGTTGGGTGGGATGGCATACCCCTCACCCTTGGATTTACTTCCGGTTACTTCCGGTCAAAATGTAAAAATACAAAATTATTTCATGTGACATCTTCTTTTAAATCACATTTTTTATTTCACTTTATATTCTACCAACCAAATACCTACAAAATAATCTCACATAAAAAATTAATCACCATGTTTTTATCTAATCCCATACATTATCCATGGTATTATTTATACTTTATCATCTAGTCCCCTCAATCAAATGTCACCTTACCACTTCCCCTCATATTCAAGGTGATAAAGTAGACAACAACTTAAATTGGAAATTCAAGTATGGAAAAGTGTGAGGAATATGTGCCTTAATCCATTGCAAATAGTAGCAAAAATGGCTAGGAGATAGCAATGTAAACAAATCCAGAATGACAACGAGAAAATTACAAAAAGCAACTAAAAGCAATATTAAAAAAGCCTCTAAGATAGTAGCAAAAGAACTACGAGAAAACACCAAAAATATATGTGAGACATTAAGGAAACAACAATGAAAATTAGAGGTTTGCGAGATAGTATCGAGAAGGCTGTAAAACATCAATGAGACTATAGGGAAAAGGGTTGCGAGACTACAGGGAAAAGGGTTGTGTTATAGCAATAAAACAGAGACGTAAATGGCAGCGATATAACACATAAAGAGATATAAGATAGTCACCAAACCAAACGAAGCCTTTTCCCACTAAGTGGGATCGGCTATATAGATTTGATAACGCCAATTAAATCTGTTAAGGGGCATATCCTCCGTTAGATTCATATAAGTAAGGCTAAGTTTAATAGTTACTTTCCAATTGCTCTTGGGTCTCCCTCTCCCTCTCCTACTCTTGACAATCTCTATATTTTCACATCTTTTAACAGGTACCGTTGTTGGACGCCTTCTAACATGATCGAACCATCTTAGTTGATTTTCTTTCATTTTATCTTCAATCGGTGCTATTCTTACTTTACCTTTAATCTCCTCATTCCTAATCCTCTCTCTCATTGTGATCCCGCATATCCATCTTAACATTTTCATCTCTGCAACTGCCATATTCTAAATATGATTTTGCTTTACTGCCCAACACTTTACTCCAAATAATAACGCTAGTCTTACCGCAACCTTATAATACTTTTCTTTAACCTTGAGGGGAACTTTTCGATCACACAAGACATTTGAAACATTCCGCCATTTGGTCCACCCGACCTGAATTTTGTGATTTACATTAGTATCAATTCCTTCATCCGATTGAACTATAGATCCAAGGTATCTAAGCTTTCTTTCTCTATAATCTTTTGAGTGCCCAAATTTACTTCTATGCTACTAGTTGTCCTATTTAGACTAAACTTACATTTCATATATTCCGTCTTGCATCGACTTAGCTCAACCCTTTTGTCTCTAACGTTTCCCACCACAATTCTAGCTTAGTATTCATTCATTCTCTCGTCTCATCTATTAAAATAATGTCATCTGCAAATAACATACACCATAGTACTTCATCCTGAATATGTCTAGTAATCTCATCCATAACTAAGGTAAACAAGTACAGGCTTAACGCTGAGACTTGGTGTAGACCAATCGTGATAGAAAACTCCTTAGTCTCTTCGCTAACCGTCTGTATAGATGTCCCAACTCTATCATACATGTCCTTTATCGCCTCAATATATGCGACACACTTCTTTATTTTCTAATATTCTTCATAGAATCTCCCTAGGAACCCTTTCATAAGCCTTCTCCAAATCAATGAACACTACATGTAAATTTTTTTTAACCTTCTCCATATTGTTCCATTAATCTCCTCAGGAGAAAGATAGCCTTTATGGTTGATCTCCCAAACATAAAACCAATTCTCTAAAACGTTTGTTGTCTTTCTTAATCTTCTCTTAATAACTCTCTCCCATAATTTCATCGTATGGCTCATCAATTTAATCCCTCGGTAGTTCGTACAGTTCTGAATATTTCATTTGTCCTTGTATATGGATATAAGAATACTTTTTCTCCATACATTAGGCATCTTCTTGTTATTTAGCATTACATTAAAAAGATTTGTCAACCAATTTATGCCATCCTCCTCCAAGCACCTTCAAACCTCAATAGGGATACCATTTGGCCCAACTGCTTTTCCATTCTTCATTTTTTTCAATACTTATTTTACTTTTTCCCTACTGATTTTCCTATAGTGCATATGATTTAATTTTTCCCTAGAAGTGGTAAGCTGCCTTAATTGTATATCACTATTGTTTCTTTCGTTAAATAACTTGTAGAATTAGCTCTTCCAGCGCTTCTTTATCTTCTCTTCCTTTACTAATACCTTTTCATCCTCATTCTTAATGCATTTAACTTGGTTTAAGTCCTTGGTTCGCCTATCTCTGGTTTTAGCAAGCTTGAATATCTCCCTTTTGTCTTTCTTAGTGTCAAATCACCTATAGAACTCCTCAAATGCCTTTGCCTTGGTCTTACTAACTACCTTTTTGGTTTCTTGTTTTGCTTCCTTATACCTCTCCAAATTCACTTTATTTTGATCATTTTGCCAAAATTTAAAGCACTCTCTTCTAACTTTTATCTCGTCTTGGACGGCCTCACTCCACCACTAAACCTCTTTCTGTGCTGGAGCACCCTCTTTGGATTCTCCTTAGACTTCTTTCCTTACCCTCCTAATATACTCTGTTACCTTATCCCGCATAATATTTGCACTCTCATTTACCACCCAAACGTCTTCCTGCAGTACTCTTTCCCTTAGTGTTAATAACTTATCACTTTTTAAGTTCCACCATTTAGTCCTTGAGCATCTATACATCTTCTTTCTTCTAGTCTACCTTTGGAGCTATACATCTATGATCAACAATCTATGTCAGGAAGTCAAGCTCTCCCCCAGTATAGGTTTGCAATCTTTACAAATTAGGCGGTCTCTTTTCCTATTTAAGAAGAAGTTGATCTATGTTCTTGAGGAACCACTCTTATAAGTCACCAAATGTTCCTTTTTCTTTTTAAAAAAGTGTTATTCACCATGAGATCATAAGCTACTGCAAACTCCAAAATACCCTTTCCTTCTTCATTTCTA
The DNA here is from genome assembly GCA_035590655.1 of Pouteria glomerata. NCBI lineage: Eukaryota > Viridiplantae > Streptophyta > Magnoliopsida > Ericales > Sapotaceae > Pouteria > Pouteria glomerata. Next base: position 14,876,787 of record JAVXUM010000030.1, read on the forward strand.
TTACGTTTACTATCTCTTCTCCTAATACTAACTTAATTGCAATAATTCTATCTCCACATTGTTTTACATTAACTATGTCTTCCTTTAGGTCCTTGCTTGCCACTATGCCAACCCTATTTCTCGATCTATTAAGTGTCGTATATCATAACTTATACCCAATCCTTTCAATCTCTTTAATTTTTTGTCCTATCCACTTTGTTTCTTGCAAGCAAGCAATTGTGATTTGTTTCCTTTCCATTGTATCCACCACTTCTATAAGTTTCCTAGTTAGGCTCCCAATGTTCCAAGTACTTAATCTCAGCCTTCTATTTTGGACTAGCTTCCTTCTATTTTGAACTAGCTTCCTTACCCCCCTCATTCATCCAAGAAAGTGTGAGGACCCTTGCCTATTTAACATTGCATTCAAGCGCTAATGCAGCGGTCCTTACTTATTTATCATTGTACTCGGACCACACAGCGCGTCGCTAAGCAGGGTACACCCCCACAAAATTTCATTAAACCTCAAATCTATAAAAATCCGACTGAATATTGTGCTGCCTGTTGGTTACCTAATGCACAACCCTCATCCTTTATCCAGGCTTGGGACGGGTTATGTCAAGAAACCCCCAACATAGGCGGAGTTAAAGAGGCATAAGATAGCCAAAACGGAAAAAAAAAAAAAAAAAGACAAAATGGTTGTGAGATAGTAGTAAAATAACAAAACAAGGGTAGCGAGACAGTAGAGAAAGTTTAATAATAAGGCAAGGGTCTAATAGGTGATAAAAGTGGCTGTTTGTTAGATAGTGGAATTCAATAATGTTAGAATTCTTTCCTAGTTTGTATAGGATATACTTGTTTCCTAGTCCTTTCTTATTTCTATTTTGTACAGGATTCCTTCTTAATAATATAAAGACAACTCTTTGTGGGTTTCTATGACATGTTATTAGAATAGTAATTTATCAAATCTTCTAAGCTATCATCCAATTCAAGCCAAAAAAAAAATTAAAAAAAAATCCTAATTTGACAAGGAACAAAGAGAGGAAAAAATCGTTATTTTTCCAGCCTTACAAAAAGTTGGTCCTTGTTATTGTTGGCGACCACTCTAGCACCCTTGCCAGTCATCAACTCTGCAGGTATGGTACTCTTCCCAAGAACATCTTGAGTTCATTCTGATTAGTTGGCCATGACATTTCCTTGATTGGCACTGCTTTTGCTGGATCTGCATCAGCCCCGTGACAATGTACGATATGTCCTAGAAACTTATCCATAGTTACCGTACAGACACATTTGAGAGGGTTCATTTTTAATCTATCTGTGGCATTTGTTAAAAACACTTATTAGGTCCTCCAATTGGGAGGCACCTTGTAGTGTTTTAACCACCAGACCATCTATGTAAAATTTCAAGCATTTTTGGAACATGTAATGGAAAATAGTCGTCGTGACTCTTTGTTAGGTTGCCTCTACGTCGTTCAACCCAAAGGACATGATTGTGTAGAAGAAGTTATCAATAAGTTTTCTGAAAGCTGTCTTCTCAGCATTCGTTGGGGCCATTTTGATTTGGTTGTACCCGCCGAGTCCATCCATGTATGAAAACGTATAGTGTCTTATCAGAGTATCAATACTTGGGAGGAGGAATTCATCTTTGGGCCAGGATTTGTTTAGATCTACACAAACCATTATCTAACCATTTTTCTTTACTACGGGCACAATGCTTGATAGCCACGTGGGGTGTTGAATGGGTTTTATGAATTTTGCTGCAAAAAGTTTCTCCGCTTCTTTAAGTTTAATGCGCAACCTATAGAATCTGATCCTTGTTTGATTAGTCTTGCATTAAGGACGAGGTTGAGGTGGTGCGTTGTGACAGCAACATCCAAACCTAAAAACCAAACCAAACCAAACCAAACCAAACCAAACTAACCCTCTTCCCACTAGGTGGGGTCGGCTATATGGATTTGACGACGCCAAGAAAATCTATCTAGAGCCATGTCCTCTATT
>JAVXUM010000030.1:14914896-14931004 GCA_035590655.1 Pouteria glomerata
AAGACACCTGAAGCACTCCTCCATTTGGTCCACCCAGCCTGAATCCTATGACTTATATCAGTATCAATTCCTCCATCATGTTGTACCATAGATCCAAGGTATCTAAAGTTTTCCTTCTCTGCAATCTTTTATTAAAAATCAAATATTATTTTAATAAAAAAGATGTTTATAACATATTAAATATGTTAAGTTACTCTCCGATATCAAACTCATCTGTAGTTAATTTAGAATTTTTCTTGCAAAGTATGATTAAAGAAATAATTCTTAAATTATTTAACCAATGGTGTACTAATACTCGAATTAATCATCTAAATTAGTTTTTTTAATCGTCAAATAAGTGTTATTTCAATTACATTTTAATCAGTGACGAATTCAGAATTTTGTTATATTAGGGTCAAGTTGACAAGCATAAATTTGCACTTGTACATAAAAAACCGAAAAGTGAGAAGTATGCTTGACATAAAAGTAAAGGTAAAATTTGTAAATTGTTTTAACTATTGGAGTAATATGTTTTGAGAAATATATTTTATGAGATAAAATTATAAAAATAACCCAAAATTTATACTATTCTCTATAAAAATTTTACTTGGGATCAGTGGACCCCCTTACTATTACTTGCATCCGCCTTTGATTCTAATTAATTAGTTTAGTAATATACTAATTAAATTAAATTCTAATTAGTTAGTCTTGTAATATATAAAAGGTTAATGTATAAAAAAAATAAAAAAATAAATTGTATCAGCACACGAATCAAAACTAGTGATACGAAGGTAAAGAATAACTAAAGAAACAATAAAAAAACGATAGTGATAAATCTTTGTCATTAGATTTCAATTGGTGGCAACTTTAGTCTCTTGGATTTTCTTATTAGGGTGGGGCTTTGGGGAGATCGAATATCCATAAACTTCAACAAAAATGAGGCTTCCAATGCAATTCTTATCCTACCCTTCCAAGCCAATACGTGGCGATTAATTTAGGTTAGTCTAGGTTTATGTTTCAATAGTAAATGAGCTCCGAGTCCATTAGAAGGGTACATTGTTGTGCATACATATAGATAGATGGTGCCTTTTGATCCTTAATTCTCTTTCCAGTGTTTGTAATTTATATAAATGTGTATATATTTATATACACACACATATGGTTGTTAAAGTGTGATGGTGCCCCTTAATCCTTTCTGAATTAGAGGTTATCAGGCTCTTTTTTTTTTTTTTTTAATTTTCTTTTTCCCTCCTCACAATTATTACAAGTTGTCCTTTTAGAACATTGGTTTTAACAATATTATTGTCCTCTTCCAGGGGCGTCAAATTCATACGTACTATGGTAAATTATTGTTAATTAACTTGTATTACTATTACTTTATAGGGATATCAAAAATCCCTCTCTGGACGGATACATATTTATTTGTCCCTTTAAAAGTGAGTATACGAATGTTTTTAAGAGAAATTGGGATGGGAATAAAGATTTTATGTAATTTAAAAAATAGGGATGAAAATAGAGAAAGAGATGGTAATTTTTACCTCATTTAGCATCCGTTTATATATTTTTATATCTATTTGTTAATTATATTTATATAATAATTTATGCCAATATTATTTATAATTTTTATTTTTAATAATATTATATAAACATTATTTGATTTAAAATATATATAAATTTTATTTTAATAAATATTTTATAATATTATTACAATTTAATAAATAAATTTTATTTTTAAATAGGGAGCTGAGACAAAACTAAGGACTGAAAACCTGCAGATAAGCGCGCATAAAGATGGAATTTTTTTTTTTTTTTTTTATCCTTAACGGGAACGGAAATAAAAATAACTATTCTAAATGAGAATGGAGATGGAAAAACAACTATACTTGTTCCAATACCCGTCTGGTTTACATCCTTAATGCTAACCATGGTAACAAACTGAAAAATTAATACTAACCATGGTAACAAGCTGAAAAAGTTGATAAACACAATTTTAGAATATAATTCCAATACATGTGACAAAGTTGATAATTCCAAGAACGATTGTGAAACAGTGAAAGTGAGACAACTGATACACAGTAAAAAGTAAAAAGAATTCTGATTTATTCTAACATGATAAAGAAATTTTCATGATCAAACTAGTTGATTATAATTTTAGGATATGATATTTTCTCCCTTAGAATAATTTTTCTTCTTTTACTCAAGTTCTTTTGAGATCAATTTTCTTCACAGTTCAAGATAAGAAGTTTTAAGTGGAAGATCTAAAATTTGAGCTTAACCACATTATATATATTAATATATAAATATATGTATACATATACAACAAAATGAAAGAAATCTCAATAGATCCATTCATGGTGTTAGAAATGCCTTTGTTGATAGCTAGATAGTGGTATAGTCTTAGAATTAATTTGTTCGCATTACAATTTTTTAATAACAAAGCGAAATCTGACTTGGTCAGAGAAAACTTTAGTTAGTACCCCTTCTTGGTTTCTCCCAATCCCATGAAAGTAACTCCTTATTATGTATATTGCTTAATTTAGAGGACAGCCGAACTACAGAAGAAAGAACAAAGAGACTGCAACAAATAGCAAACTCAATCTTGCTATATATGTGTCATCTACTCACTCCCACTTATATATATATATATATATATAAAGGTTGTTGCATACTCAAGCAAGCAAAAAGTGCTCTCTTTTTTCATAATACAGGAAAGAGAGAGAGAGAGAGCAGAAGGTTACAGGGTAGAAAATGGTGAGGAAGAGGAAAGCTGAGGGGGAAGAAGGAAGAGAAAACAATGAAGGAAACATGGGGTGGGATCAGATGATGAGTGAGGCCGCAAACGCTGCACTTGGCGGAGCTAGAATAGCGCGAAAACGCTACGTTGGTGTGCGTCAAAGGCCATCAGGGCGATGGGTGGCGGAGATCAAAGACACGATTCAGAAGATAAGAGTGTGGTTGGGCACATTCGACACCGCTGAGGAGGCTGCCAGAGCTTACGATGAGGCCGCTTGCTTGCTGCGTGGGGCCAATACCCGGACAAACTTTTGGCCTTGTACTTCTCCATCTCCCAATTCGACTCCAGCTCTTCCCTCAAAGATCACCAATCTTCTCCTGCGGAGGCTCAAAGACAGACACAATTCTAATAATGCCGAAAAGGCTGCTGCTTCTTTGAATGCAAATCAGAAGAACAGTGATCAAGAAAGTGTGGAAACACAAGGTACCCAATTTGATCATTTCTGCGATGGGAGTGAAAACAGTACTAATATCACCACCACCACCACATGTGCAAGTGATTGTTTCGTTGGAAAAGAAGGGGTTGGAGGGAGAGATTTTGAAGTATTAATGGAAGATGCGTGGACCAGTGTTGATCAGCTATTGAATGGTGAAGGTGAGGCTGAGGGGGAGGGAGAGCAGAAAATGGAAGGAGAGGAAGACATTGATATGGGTATTGTGGACTTCCAGTTTGTGGATGAAATTGGGTCGTCGTGTTACTATTCTCCATTTGCGATTGCAGATGAGATGGTGGAGCCAATGGAGCAGGAGAATTATGGTGAAGAAGAACCCTCTATGCTCACCGAGGCAATGAAGAGGATGAAATACGAACGCAAGTTCTCGGCTTCTCTTTACGCATTCAATGGAATTTCCGAGTGTCTAAGGCTGAAACTTGGATCAGGAAATGGTATGGGAAAAGGGTGCGAGAGGCTGTCTAAGCTTAGCCATGACTCTGTTGATGACAATCGAGAGATGAAGAATAAGGGAGAAAATCAAGTGAATGTTCATCATGAGGTGGTAGTGCAAGAACAGGAGAGAAACCAACAGACTTCAACTGAAATTATAGGGTCTTCTTCCTCTTCTTCTTTTGCTTCATCTTCTAATTCATCCTTTTCAAGCAAGGAAGGCGCTGAATGGTCTCTCTGGAGCTCTCTTGATCTTCCTCCTATCACTATGTTATATAGTGGATAAAATGAGTCCTAACGATCTAGTTTTGTTTTCTCCATTAGCCCTTCACAATTTGTTGACATTAATTAATTAGCTGGGACCTACTGAATTGCATGTTTGAGGAATAAATATGATGTAACTCTAACTATCGTGCTTAAGGAAACTATTTTGTCATTGATTCATGACCTTTTTACACTATATATATGTATATGTGTGTGTGTGTACATGCACCTTAATCTACCAGCTGATGCGATGATGGAAGTAGAATATTAATTAGAGGTCGTTGATGAATAAAGTAATCAACTGACAATTGTCCTCGCATATGATGAACAAAATACTTCACACCAAAATATGGCCCTTCTTTGCCTTGGAACTTAAATTTGTACTATAACGAGATGTAGAAGAAGGTTTGAGAATTCATCCAACGTGTGTTTGTGTATATATATTCCCATTAGCGCAGTCTATAATTGTCATGCTTAGAGTCTTTCACAATTAACCATAACAAGAAAGAGAAGGGAGGCTTGAAGGTATTCTGGAGCCTTGGTAGATTTATGGCCTTGGAGATCGAACAGGGGCTTTGTTCTTTTTTGATAACAGGGGCTTTGTTCTATTAAGGCTTCCATTGCAAAATTGATTCCCGTGACAATTAATCCAATTACATTAATTTCCCACATATAACTCATCTGAGATTATGGTGATGATTTTCGGTGCACTGTGGAATGAAGGAACTCCCCTTCGCTGTACCTAATTAGCATATGGCTTTTCCAATGGGAATGTACATATATATCTACTCATCTACATAGGAAGTAACGATAAACCAGCTAGCTGAATAATAGGCCGATCTATTCAAAAACTTAAAATTGCAAAAGTTATATTGTGTTATGAGTTTTTAAGTATAGTATCATTTGTAAGTTATTGATATAGATAAAGTTTTTTTTAGTACTTGTATAAATTTTGCAACGTAGTATTACTAAATTTTTTTTATTTTAAATTAAGTATTTAATAGGTTTGTCAAAATAGATTTCACATAATCTGACCTATTGTTCTTAATTGAGTTTCATGAGTTTGGGACGAAAAGAGTTTTGAATTCTAACTAAGAAAATAAACAAATTTAGGATGGTAATAGTAAGTAAAAAATAAACGATTTTGGTAATAGTAATTATTAATTGAGTTGTTCTCTCCCCCATTTACATCCCTAACATTAAGGACAGTAAAAATCTTAATAAAAAAAAAAATTTACGTATATATTCACAAATATATTTGCTTGTTGCTCTAGAATACACGTTAATTAGTTTAAAAAAAATTAATTTCTAAATATGTATTTAACAAATCTTTTTAAACATATATTTAACGAGTAGAAAGAGATAAGACATGTTTGGTTTTATCACCAATAAAATAAATAAGTTTAAGAAAATAACGTGTCAAGAAAAATAAATAAATTTGATAATAGTAATAACTAATTAATTAAACAAATACTCACTTATTTACATCCCCTCGATAACCAAAATTTTGATTCAATTCTTAAGTCTCATTATTTGATTTTGGTTCAACTACGGGTGTGCTTGGATCTTCAAAGTATATCAAAATATTTTAATTTTTATTAATCTTTTAATTATTTTTAATTAAATTTTATTAAGTGTTACATTTACAATAATTTTTAATTTTTTTAAACCAAACACGACCTCCTAATGTTTGTGGGGCCCACTATGAGAAGAAAGCGAACCTACCACCGGCCCCATTCGAAAACAAAATTTTGTATAAAAATCAACCGAAAATTGTAATTGTAAAGTTAGTATTTGATAAAATATTAATTTTTTTTATTTTTTTATTCTGTTATAGTAATTTGTTCTACTCAAAAAGTAATAAAATATTTACTAAATATACAAAAGTTGTTAAATTTTGTTAAAAATTATCCAAAAAAAATTTATTAAACAACAAAAAAAATTATTAAAAATTTGTACAAATTATAAAAAATTACTACTTAATAATTTTTAATAAAAAATCCAAAATTACTAAACCTTATGCTTTGAAACGGCTTGAGGACTTTTACCTCGTGGGGATAAGGCTGGCGTCTGGACCGTCTTGCGTTAGAGGGGGGCCACGTCAACAACATCCGTGATATGTGTGAAAATCGTCAATCAAATATTTTGTTCGAAACCGAAAATTCGAATTTAGAGCTCAAATTATCCCCATAGATCGACCGTTTGGTTCCGCCAGATAAATCATATTAACATTGAGAGAATCTCTCTCTCTCTCGGCCGTTCGATTCTTTATTTTTGGTTTGGGGGTAACTTGCTTTTCGATTCAAATTTCTCTGATTTATTACTGTATATATATTTTTGTTGCTTTTCGATTCGAATTTCTCTGATCTGATTCTGTATCTATATTTTTGTTGGTAGAATCTGCATAGTGCTATATCAAATGCTTTTGTTTTTCAACTGTTGATGTTTTTGCGCGAGGTTTGGTTTAGCATACATGGATTTAGGTCTATGAGGAGTTGTTTGTTTATTTTATTGACAAGAGTTGCAAATTCCCCAAATTTTCATGGGAATCTTTGTATGTAGGCAAATTAGAGAGTTAGAAAGTTGGGGCTGTTGTTCATTTGGGACATTCGTCCAATTTATGAAAGATTCGGATGATTTTATTATTACTTCTTTGAATTGGGTAGTTTTAGTATGTGTAAATGGTTCTGAATGAAAATTTTGAGGAGTTTATTACCATCCACCATTCAGTCATTTTTTGTTTGTAAAGGAAAAGCTTGGTAATTTGGGTTGTCCAGTTTTGACTTGAGAATACAATGAACTCTTGTGTTGGCAAGTAGTTCCAATTTGGCCGCAGATGCTGTTGGTTCCGTGCAAATTTACTAGATGTGCCAAAAAGAAAAACAAAACTATCGAAATCTGTTCAGACTTTATGTAGTTCTGTTGGTTGTTCCCTTGTAACTATCAAAAGCTTTTGACTTCGAACTATCAGGGGTTGTTATTTTGAATGCAGGATCTCTGACAAGATATTTAGTGCAGATAGGCGCCAACCATATTGAAGCCTTTGTTTTGGTTTGATAAACCGATAATGAAGTATTTGGAATACACTCCTCTTGACCGGTAATTGTTAAACTGTTCAGTTTACAATTTACTTAATTAGGAATATTTTCCCACTGTTCTTTTTTTTTTTTTTTTTTTTTTTTTTTTCCCAATCCACAATGAAAACTAACTTTTAAATGAGACATGCATCTTCTGTGTTTGGACCCTCGGTTAATGTAGTGTGAATTTTCGTATTATCCTAACATTTGTATTTTGATACTCATTCTACTAATAAAAAAGAAGTGCTTTCACACTTGTTTAAAAGTGATCATATTGTAAAATCTTGTTCAATGATTTTCAAAATAAGCAATCATTATTGGACATTCCAAAATGGAATAGTTGACACTAGACAAAAATGGTTTTTGTCTTTTATTTTTATTTTATTTTTTCGACATTTTTGTTAATTATTTGTTGTTGTTGTTGTTGTTTCTTTATTTTATTTTAAGTTTTTTGCATGTTTGTTAAGTAGGGTTTGTATGTTTTACAGTATAAACGATTTCTTAAGTCAAGTGAATCTTGGAGAGCGTACCATCAAAGGATGCCTTGAAGCCTACTCTTGTAAGACAACTTACATTTTTTAGTTCTAATCTAGTTTTTTATTTTACTTTATTTTTTTGGTTAAAGTTTCTATTGTTCATTGGGTGTTAAGAAACACAATTTTTTTTTTCCCTCTTTGTTCTTTGTAGGCAAACATACAGGAACTGACAAGAAGTTGTCCCTCAGTTTGGAGCATGAGGTAATCCAAATTGAAATTTACAAAATTTATTATATCTTTAGCACATGGCCATGACCTCTTATAATGAACTACATTTTTGCAATTGAAGCTTTAACTATGAGTATATTTGGAATCGTATAAAATTGTAAAAGTCAGTGTCTCGTGCTTTGTGCAGTGAATAGAAAATTTAAATTTTATTATCTCGTAATTTGTGTTTGTAGAGATTTGTAGAATTTTGTATTATTTTTTATAACCCCAAACATTGCCTATGTTTTCTTCCTCCCTCTTTCCCCACTCACTCCCAAAGAAGAAGAGAGAAAATCTCCATGAGTTATGATTTTGAGTCTTGGATGGGAATGGAAATTTGATCTTCGCCTTTCCCACCTTGCCCAGTCCTATTGGGATCGATTTGGGGAGACATTTATTAGATTAGGTGTTGGTTCAAGGAAAAGGATCATAACTTGAAATGGGATTGTTGTAGGGTGGGGAATTCCCTCCCATGGATCTATTATAGGATTTAATTATATAAACACCTGTATTTATTATGAAATTAAACCGTGTGTGTATATATAGGTTCCCCATTCCACTTCTGTTAAAATCTATTGCTGCCCGCATGTTATGGGTTTAGGATGGGTATCTCCTTTTGAGGTTAGCACTGGGATTGGGTGGCCCAGTTTTTGGAAATTCCCTAACCCACTACCCACCCTGTATAAAACTTTGCAATTGAATTCTTTGCATCTCTTTTATCAATTAGTTTATTGTAGTTTTATATGAATATCTTTTGGATCTGACATTCCAGCTTTTTTTTTTTTTTTTTTTGACTCCTAACACAACTTTTTTTCCAATGCTATTATTTAATTTGTTTTGGTGGGTCGCTTGTATTTTTCAAGCCAGATTCTTGATTATCTTGGAAAGTCTTCGGACACTGACTCTTCATCACCAGTTGAATACTTGTGTAGCAGATCAAGGTGATTATTCTAATCTAAATTGGTCTATAAAGACTAATTATCTTTATGTTTTTCTTTGACTTTTTCTTCATGTTTGTTACAGCCGAAACACATTAATTTATCTGATTCTTACTCTCTATCACATGTATCCGGATTACAACTTCAGGTAATTCTGTATCTTATGTTGTATGGAATACAACACCTTTTACAAGTAGCTAAAAGAGAGGGTTATGGGTAATGCTATTGTCAGCTTTCTGGGCGACATGGCAACCCACTAATATAATCCCATCTCTTAACAGCATTTTGGGAGTGTTGTCAAAAGGTTTGACAAGCAGTTGCAAGAACTGTTGCTCTTGAAGGAGTTGAGAGTTCAAGTCTCTCCATTTCCCAAAAGTAGATCTGCGGTTGGCTTATTTTTTTAAATTTTTTATAGCTTCTATTACTAATATCTTACATGCTATATTTGGATGGACATCAAATTTTTTCATAATTTCCTTTGACCACATATGATCATTGTCTTTCTATTTACTAGTGCGGTGAAAGCTCATGAATTTTTTATGGAAGAAAGCTGGGATAGTTTTAAGCAGATTTTTGATGTCTACATGTTTGAAGCATCAAAGGTACTGTCTCTTTGCTTCTTTTTTTTTTGGTTGGGGGTTGAGATATTCTATCTACCATATTTGCTGTCAGCAATCCTAAAGTATTGTGGCATTATATTAAGTGGATTACTCTCTTCTCTTGTCCCTTTTTGATATCTTTCCATTTGAAATAGATATTTTTCCCCTCTGGCTATTGTAAAAGCAGAAATTGATAGTGGAGCTTGTGTGTCATACAATATGACTTTATTAGTGATGAAGTGCAAAATCTGATGACGTTTAGTTTCCATTGCTTTTATGATTGGCTTATATATCGTGAGTTCCTGAGTCTTTTATTTAGGGTCTGCATCTACTGTTTGGTTTCAGGAATGGGCGGAGACAAATGAGGGTAGTCCCCTAATTGACACCTTGTACAAGGCTTTAGACGAGGTAAGCTTAATAAAGGAAAGATGCATGCAAGCTGTACTAGGTGCAATTCATTGATATATGTAGAGATGCAGGTTGTGAAGCTACCGGAATGTGAAATATACAGTTACAGTCCAGACTCCGATGCAGACCCATTCGTAGAGAGAGGAGCAATGTAATGTGTATAAAAAATTCTAAGCTCAGATTACCAGCCATCTTACTGCAGTTATAAAAGACACTTCTTGATTTTGCAGATGGTCATTCGCTTTCTTCTTCTACAACAGAAAGCTTAAGCGTGTTGTTAGCTTCCATTTCAGCTGTTTGAGGTGACTTTCTTTGTTTCAATGTTTAATTTCTCATTTTTATTAGAATATTCTGGGTATCGTTCATGGACTGCTACAATTTTTATTCGATTTGACTTGACTTATTGCTCTGTGTCAGCAATTTGGTGGCCGAGGATTTCCTGATGGATGGACTGTGTTTCGAGGAAGATGGGGAAATATTTGACGAGATGGACATGTGAGTTACAGGTGCTCTGTATGTTTATATGATGTCAATAGTGTAGTGGCTTCCTCTTCCTGCTGCGTAACTAAAGATTGCCTGCGAAGTTGTGTATGTGGTCTCATCTAAGATTTGCTAATTTAGAAAGCCCGCTTGTATATGTATGCAACACTCGTAGTTAGGAAAGTAAGGGTAGAGCAAATGGTTCTTGCTCCCTGAACTAGCATGCTGTTTATGTTTAATGTATAGTAACTGCGTTTCGGGCTTATGAATGAATTTAGTTTCAGAATACCATCATTTTCCATATTTTTTAAAAAATGTTGGATTTACGATTCGAGCAGACACATTATGTAATCAGTTTGAATCTTACTTCTGAATTGAATTGAATGGAGTAATGAATTGTGAAGAAACGAAATGAATCTATTTGATTTGTTGAGAATTTTTGTTCTTGTAAGCAAGGAAGTAAGTGAATCCAGATCCGTTTGGACTTTATTCGCCCAAAAAAAAAAAAAAAAAAAAATTTATTTTTAATTAAAAGAATAAAAAATTGAATATGGAGCTGTTGAATTCGATCTTACATCGTATTACCAATTAAAAAATTGAATCCGAATGGTTAATGGCCTGTCAAAATTGGGACGCATTCCAAGCCACTTTCACTTGGTTGAGTGGGATATAGAATGTGTGTATGTGGAAAGAACTGAAACTAAATAGTCGGATATAGTTTGCTCTACCGGGTTCGCTGAATATTCATTCAAAATCATAATATTTCACTTAAAGACCGTTTAGAATGATAGATTTAATAAATAAAATCTGATTTGATTTGACAAAAATTCTCAACAATTTTTGTGTTTGAAATTAAAATAACCATTTGTTAGTTGAATTTAATTTCATTTCATAATATAAATTTTAAGATTTTTATATTATTTAAGATTTAATTTAAAATAATAAAATTTAATAAAAATTTATTATTTTTTCAAGTTATCTAAATAAATGAACAAATTTATTCTCATAAAATATATTTACCTTATTTTTTTTATTTTTTATTACCATAATCAAATTTCATATTTCTTAAATCAAATCAATTCAATTGTTAAATTCAAAGTGTGTTATAAATAAAATTTTATTTATTAAATCAAATCAAATTAATTCTTTATTTATTATTTTTTGGTAACTCAAAACCCACACTAATTTTACGCTATTTCACATGCATCTCTTGCTTAGTAAGGAATTGAACTCATGTAATCTCTATGAGAAGCATACTCGAGAATTCTCCTGTTAACCCAAAGAACTTAAATCAGTTCTTTATTTTAAAATCAAATCAATTCTAAAAGAATAATATTTCTAAATGAAGTGTTAATAACTGGTAATTGACAAAAACAAGCCTACCATCACAGAAATGCAGCCAAAAAGAAAAACAATCCATATTTGTCCGTTTGCTCCTCAGTTCGTGATGCAGAAGGAAGCGCGCCCCCCGCCAACCCGCGAGGGGGGGGGGGGGGGAGGAGGAATTCAGGTATTTGTCAAGTTGAAAATGTTTACCCAAAAAAAAAAAACTCAGATCATGGACTAGCCCTTCTTCTTTAGTAAGACGACCCCTCCCCTGAAAGTTGGAGTATTTCTCGTATTCCTTCGCAAACCTACATTCAATAAATGAAATGAGTTTAACGTGTTCACAAGAGAGAAGTGGAGAGAGAGGCCAAAGCTAAACTAGAAATAAGTCACAATTTGGATACCATCTTGATCTGGGCTTTAATTGATGCAATTAGGCGAGTATACTCCTCAATTTGCCTACAAAGCATTATCCAGTAATGATCAGTTTATAAAATAATCATCCCAAGAGCACCATAAAAAAACATTAAAATAACAAGAACAAATTAAAAACTCTGCTGCTAAAAACACACACACACACAAGAAGAGTAAGAAGAAGAATAATGAGTTCGCCCCTTTGATCAAAGTAGTCGAGTTTGTTACTGATCACAGACACTGCCTTGAGAAATGAAAAAAAAAAAAAAAAAAACGAAAAAGGTATGACTCCATAGATTGTAATATTATTTCACGTCACACAATCCCCCCTGGGTTAGGGCGGGGGGGACTTAATCTAACCCCTTGCTCATCAATCCTTTTACATCCGAACCAAATCCTATTCAAAGTAGAAGCAGAGTGATGCTTGGAGAGGTCTAAAAAACACACTGGGCGCAGGCAGGAGCAGGCTTCCAGCTACTATCTTGCCCCAGCCACTGGAAAGGGATGTAGGTGCATCCTTCCAGCAAAATTCCTGCGAGCAGCACTGGACCGCCTGTGAGTTGCTTATAGGCATCCTACAAATCTCTCAGGTATTATTCTCCATTGCAAGATTCCTAAATGGAATTGAGTTTCTGCAGTTGGGACTGGGAATGGCTTTTAAGGAGACAACCCAGACATTTTGATGCCTTAACCTACATAAGATATACAAGACCATCTCTTTGATGTATTTTGATCATTACAACACAAACTTTAGTTCACCCAATTACATGATTTATGAACTAAATATAATCCCGAGCCAATGGAATTCAATATATAATTGAAATTTTCGGGATTCAATCACATTATCTCCTAGCAGAGTAACAGGCACTAAAAATAATAGTCAAACTAAATTCGGACATAAAAGATAGATTTAAACTTTCAAACGACACAAGTTTTGTTCTAAACAAACCCTTCAAGGGCACTGCTGTTTGGTCAATAGAATAAAATATCATTGGTTGTGATCACACTCATCAGAGAGCCGATTTAGCAGAAACTTCAAATTAAAAACTACTCCAAAGGACCATGAGAAAAGTAAGGATACAAAGATGAAATTTCAAACACAATCAGTAAAAAGAATGAGATGTTGAGGGAATTACCTGGCTAACTTTTCCTCTCTCGCTGTTATATAATTTAGAGCTTCAGACCAGGTGAACTCCACATGAAATCCAAGTCCAATGTCTACGAATATGCGCCGTGTATCTGGACTGTAAAAGTGTAAACAACAGGCCCCCACCCCACACACGCACACAATAAATATGGATAGTTTTGAATTACTAGCATTCAAATACAAATATAGGCCATAATTACAGCTGTCAGAAAGCACTCAAATTACTACACAAAATCTTATGCTTATGTTTGCCCATTAACTACAGCTATATGGTTCATATAATATAATAATTGCTTTAGGACAAACCATAGCCAATGATGGTGGGAAGTTAGTCCCACACTGATAGAAGGAAAACTAGCTAGATGACAGTGAACATTGAATAAAACTGCAGAACAACTAATCAATGGAACTAGTTTATAGAATTCCAGGTGTTAAAAGAAATAAATAAAACAATGTAACTCAAAAAGATAAAGATGTTATGGGTGTGTGTATATGGCTTGAGAGCGCATTATACACAAAAGTGGAAGAACTGCACGAGGTACCAGTAAAAAATATGATACAAAGAACATACACATCAGCTTGCATGTACACTTCAGAACCGAGATTGACCAATGTCCTGAGACTGGTTACACTATTCTTCTCTAAATTCTCAATATTCTTTCTCAAATCTGAGCTACATGTTCAAGAGTTAAGCAAAAGGCAGATATAAACAAAGTGGGCAATGTAGGTACAAAATTTCAAAGCAAATTAATGAATACAATAAAGCACAATCATCGAAGAGGTAGTCAAGCAACATGCTTAATTAAAAAAAGAAACAAGCCATATATCTTAGGAAGCATGAAATTGTGACGGAAGAAGGATACAAAATTTTTTGCTGTTCAAAGACTTTGTCCCTGCAAAGTCAAAAATAAATAAACAAATAAATAAAACAGTTGGGTGGAATTAAATCAGTGTCTTAGTTACTTCAAGTCTTGACTGCAGAAAGTGACATAGCATTCTCCATTTTCTGGTTCAGGTAATAGAGATCTCACCGCCACTTCTTTACTATTGACCTCCATATAAAGCTTGTATAAAGTTCAATTGAGCAGAACTCAACAAGTTCAAACATATATTGCAACAATACAACAAACTTTTGTTAATGGACTTGGGGATTGCAACAGGCAGATTTTTTAGGTACCAGCTCCTCCCTACTCCTAAATAAATGGAAATGGGATTTAAATAATAGGGTAGAGGAGGATACGGGTGTGGAAAGGTTGCGGTTTTACAGAGAGAGCACCTGCCCGCACTGCTCATATTTAAAATTACCTAATACCCTCTATATAAATACTTTCAACTTATTTAAATAGTTTATCTAAATTGATTGAAGACCTTATTTCACTAGCTTATTTTAAGTAAATGACATTATTTACTAACTTGCTTAATTATACAACATATCTGGTTATAGAAAAGTTCAAAAGCTTATTTCAAAAGCCCAAAAAAGAAATATACAACAATAGAAAGACAAGGATTTGGAGGCACAGAAATTCTTTATTTGAGATAATGATATTTATGGATATGTGGAGGGGAGGGGAGGGGACGGGTGGGGTGGGGTGGGGCGGGGCGGGTGAGAGCTGGGTTTGCATTAACGGGGAAGGGGCAGGAGTGAGGGAGTGTAACAACAATAGAAAGATGAGGATTTGGAGGCATAGAAATTCCTTTACTGAGAGAATGAAATTCAAGGATATGGGTAGGGGAGGGGAGAGCTGGGGTTGCATTATCAGGGGGCTGGGCAGGGGAAGTTCTCACTTGGTGGGAAAGGGGAGTACCCCCCATATCTGGCCCCATTGTGTGGACATGCCGGACCATGCATTCAGAATATCCACTGCGATGCTTGATTGAACTTTTAAACAAGTAGTGAATACCAGTCATAAGAAAAATTAAACACAAATTTATTGTAGCAAACATCAACAAAGAAAGCAACTTGAATTTCACAGTAAGGTCACACAACAGAAGAGTTGGGACAAATAGTAATAGAGATGCCCATTACCCAATGTCAAGCAAGCATCACACCTGTTAACACCTAGAGGTTCTGGCAAGGATTGTAATTTCAGATCCAACATCACAAACTGAAAGAGCATAGAAAGAAACTCAAATGAAATAACAGCATATCAACAACCACAGCCCACATGGAACGTATCAATCTCTCCAATGATTTTATTACCTATAAGAGAGTGAGTCGGTTAATCAAAAGTATAGAAAACTACTGTGTGCTATTAAAAAAATGAAATAAGATGCTAATTATAGGACAAGATAAATACTAAGGGAGACAGTGGGGACAAAATAACTTGGCTCTACCAGACATGAGGATGCCTATGATCTATGTGCCACATTTAAGAATTGATGGAACTTATGGTGTCTAGATGGTACAAATCAATGCTCCATAGTCCACATTTAACAATTTTTTTCAACAAAATATATTATCCACCAAAAAAACAAAAAAGGGTTGAAGAGGAGCAAGACAAGGGGCAGGTTACAATTGCAAACAACAAAAAGATAAGACAAATGATGCAATTTCATATGTATGATAAGAAAGGGTTTGCTAGTTCAGTGGATAGAGGATGACAAATAGCATACAAAAAAAGTGGAAGAATTAGAGGTGAAGAGAACCAATATAAAAAAAAAAAAAAAAAAAAGAATTGGTAAAGAGGAGAATTGGAAAATATACCTTTCAGCAATGGCACGAACAAGGTCTGGTTTTAAGCGATGATCTACAAATTCCTCAAATCTCTGTACCTTTTGATGTCGGATGCTGTCCATTCTTGGTCCTACCAAAGGACAAAATCAAGTGAGAAAATCAAAGATTACTCGTATTAACCCAACACCAGCTTCTAAGCACTATCACCAAAAGGGTAGGGGCTGCAGAGCAATTAACTAGCTTAACTTGTCACGTGCCTAATATGAGACCAGCCGTGAGCCTTAAGTCTTAACCCAAGGAAACAGAGGGCCAATAACTTATTCCAAGAGTAAATAACACAAAGAAGCAACAGTAACCATCATATGTTAACTAAAATATACTT
>JAVXUM010000030.1:14978055-14990522 GCA_035590655.1 Pouteria glomerata
GAAGCTATCATCAATCGATTCCAGAATATGAAAAATCGACGTGGTCAGTTGTAAATGAGAAGTAATATGTGATGGATAGGTATCTTTTTTTTGGTTATATGTTAAACATAATGGTATCTTTTTTTTAGGTTATATGTTAAACATAATTATCTCATTTTGATTATTATTCTATTATTTTTGTTATCTTTTAGTACATTATATGCAAGTGCAAATTTATACTTGTCGGTTTCTACTGTTTGACCCCGCTGTGATGAAATTCTGGATCCACCACTGCCAGCAGGAGAGGTATGTGTGGAAGATGGATCAACAGTAGCACATGTTGACGATGCATCAGTCGAGGAGCCACTGATGCCACCATATGCTACAGCTGCAAATATGCCTCTACACCCAGACCGACCACGTCGTGCACGAAGAAGGACCCGCTGTGGCACGGAGTGATCTTTTATCCATTTTTTTTTCTTCGATCCTATTATATTTTTGTATCATATTCACTCATCGGGAAATTATCTTAGTTGTGGCAAGTTTTGCTTTACTTTGATCATTTTTCACTTTAGCTATCTACTATCCTATAACTTAGGAAGCAAGAAAAGTTTTATTTTCTACCCAATAGTTTAGTAGTTCTAATGATTTAAAGTTAAGACTTCCAAAATTGTTTCTTGACATAGTTGTTGTATTATTATTTTCCAAATGTTGGTAGTGTTAAAGTTGGTTGTATTTCAAATAACAAGTTAAGCAGTGAATTAACAGATTGCACATGAGAATGGCTGAGAAACAAATAGAGATGGAATGAGGGTGGCAGAGGGTGTCGTCGATGCTAGTGACGACACCCTGGTGTCGACAATGCTAATGACGACAACCTTAGTGGCGTCAACTCCATCTACGACACCCAATCTCTTTTTGTAATTTTTGCTCTCCATATCTATTTACGTATATTTTTATTTTATTATTATTAGTTACGTAAAAAACTCGACGGCTAGGGTCTTAAATAATTATATTTCTCATATATGATGTTTATGTATTATTTCATATAAATGTTTATGTATTATTTTAATTTTAAAGATAATTATTTCATAGTAACAAGTTACATATGCAATCAATTTATTTATCAAATTAAAGACGAATTTAGAGGCCAATGGAGGATTCCAATTTTTAAATATCTGTGAATATATTTATTTTTTGTTTGGAGCGAAGATAGAAATTTAAAAAAATATTCGTTCAAAGTTCGGGACAAATTTAGAGGTGGACAGAAAGTTTAGAGTTAAATTTTGTCATATTTACCTCTAATCTGCTCTGTTGCCATTCCCAGAAGCAATATATGGAAGAAGTAAATAGAACTATACGCTCAATTCCAAATGCAACCGTGAATATACCAACCGGCATCACCAATTAATTCTGACAAAAGAATGCACATAAGAATAACATAATAATTACAGTATGAGCGCCCCAACAAACTAGATTACAGAAAAAACTTTGTTCAATATTTGCTAGTCCGTACAGACAAACCAGGACTAGCCTGTTGGTTTAATCTATCATTTCGTGTGTTTTCCTTTATATATATATATATATATGTGTGTGTGTGTGTGTTCTCTCCTCAGTGTTTTTTTTTTTAATGTAATTTCGGGAGATGAACCTCGACTAGATTGTGGCAGCAAGCATAAATATAAGGTATGTATCAAAAGAAACTTGCAACTTCCCCCTGTTAATGCCAAATTGTTGTGTTTTCCGCTCAAGTCTTTCACTGTGTGACTTAAAAGAGAAGCTATGTTAATTCTTCTTTAAACCGTAGAAGTCCTACAGGCTGAGAGTCATTGTTCCCAAAATCTGTTCTTCTTGCTAAGGTATTCTTGTCAGATGCAGCATTGGGTGGCATTAGTTTTGACACGTTATTGTTTGCCGTGTTGTGGCTACTGTTTCTAGCTGCCGGTACATCATGATCATGTTTGCCCTCGTACGTTGTTATCACAGCTTTAGGGTCACTTGGAGCTCTCTCGATGTGCTTACGGACATTGCATCCTGGGCTAGTGCACTTATAATAGCTCCTGCACATAGCGGTACGTTGTTTAACAAATAATAGAACAAACCACAATGCAAGGTATGCAGTAGCAGTTAAAAAAGGCGTATCAACTCTAGCACCATGATCAACAAATAGGGTAACAGCCCAAGATGGATAATCAAGAATTAATCCAAGTTTTAATAAGAAGAATCTTCAGTTTAAATCCAGAATAAAGTACTATAATATTTCATTTGAAAGAACAGATTCAATGCTGTTAATTATCATCAACATATTATCATAATATCAACATGATAATCTCTAACAAATCATCACCATTATTGAAGCTGTGAACTTGTTCTTGGAACTTGGGCCTATGCAAATGCAGGCAATCAGCTATTCTCTGAACCTGTGTTGAAAGTTTATAGTAGTGATATGGATAGTAAACTTCACCTTTTCTTCAAAAACTTGAACTTTTAGATGAGACGTTGATTGTCAACTTAACATGGCATCAAAATAGCTGAAGATCCATATTCAAATCTCACTACCAACTTGATAGTTAATAGTTGCAGGTGTTCGACCCTTTGAGAGGTTTTGGGGTTGGAGGAGGTAAGTTATTTTATGTACTCCCTCCTTCTCTAACAATCTGACCTTTTAGGTGAGATAGTGACTAAGGAAGAAAATTGAAGTCTATTTTCCTCTTGTTAGCAGTTCAATGGCATAAGCTAGAGAAGCCATGTAACTGCAGCACTGGATGTGGACTAGGAACGGATTATAGATTGAGTATGAGGAAACCAGAGACCTAAAAATAGCAAAACTTGAGCCAGATACTACAATAACTTCAAAGAATGTACATTTAGGAGGAAGTAATTATGTGTGTGTGTGTGCGCGCGCGAGAGAGAGAGAGAGAGAGAGAGAGAGAGAGAGAGAGAGAGTAGTTGAACCTAGTAAGGAGACCTCTTATCTCAATAAAAGCAGGGAAGGATATCATAAATTGTATTTCAAAGGAAGATAAGGTAAATAAAAACCTTCTACACTATCTCACAATGTAGTTAAAAGAAGGCAGCTGCAAGCCTGCAAGGAATTCAGAAGTCAAAGATTCCAAGGTCCTTGCCTGGTTGAAGCATCAAGCAACGCACAGATTTAAAAACTCTATTTGTCGTCTGTTGATTTCCTAGGGCGAAGAACCAAGTCAAATGGCGCCAAACTGTTTGACACAAAAGTGAAACTCCAATTCTGTAGATTGGGAGTGGAGCTTCTCATTTATGCTTTAGGGGAAGAGGGAGTAAAGAGTAGCTATTAGTATTGTTAACTTGGTATAAATTGTTGAACCCACCTTTTAATAACTTAAAACTTTTGGGACAAGTGGTAAACTTTTGGTTTCAGTAGATCCTGTCACCAAGTGCAAATTATCATGTTTGTCCACTAGTTTATCCTTGTGCACCGTGTTTCTATTTCAATTGGTGCACCACTTCATTTTAATTTGTTGATCCCTCTACTCCACATGCAAGAAGGTTTCCATATGAACGGAGTATTAAGTTGGTTTGATACACATTGTTGGGCACATTTCTAAATAGTTTAATGCTATATTTGGAATGATAGATTTGATGGGGTTTAATTTCATTTAATAAGAATTTCCACCAATTCTTATGTTTGGAATTATAATAAGATTTTATTAATTGGATTTAATTTCATTTTGTAATTTAAATTTTAAGATTTCTACATCATTTCAAATCAAACTCAAAATAATAGAACTTGGCGAGATTTCATTATTTTTTTAAGCTATCTAAGTAAGTGGACAAATTTACCCTCATATATTTACCATATTTTCTATTTCCTATTAACATGGTCAACAGGGATAAAACTAGGATTTCATAATTTTTTTTTTTGGCAGGGGGGAGGGGGCAAAAAATTTTAAGTAAAATTTTAACTATTAATCAAAGAACGCTAACCATTTATTCGAGATTTACTTTCGATGAAAGCTTGGAACCAAAACATTTCTTCCACTGTTATGGTTGCCGTCGGTAAAGTTCTTCTGCTTCATTTCTTCATTAGTAATTTAAAGCTTGGACATTTTTATGGTTCTATTTTGAGAAAAACAGTTTGTAAAGAGTGAGACGGGGAACACCTTTCAAAAAAAAAAAAGAGATAGAAAAGAATGAAGCAAGTAAGAGAAGATAAAAAATAATCGAAACATAAAGTGTACAAAGGAGAATGAGAAAAAAGTGATAAATAATGGTACCAGAGAGGGAAATCTCAAAGGTGGAGGAAGAGATGAGAGGAGAGGACGACGAGAGATTTGTGGCTGTTATTGACCACGTGGAGGACCAAGAGGAATTGGAAGGACCTCGGCCCATATTGGTTTATCACCGCAAGAATAGGAAGAGTCCTAATTAGGAATTAATTATCACCACAGGAATAAGATGAGTCCTAATTAGGAATTAATTATCACCGCAGGAATAAGATGAGTCCTACTTAGGAATTAATTATATTAGGAATTATATTTACTATTTAAGCAAAGAATTGTGTGTGGAGGGCATATCTTTTGAACCCTAAAGTATTTTGTGCCACTCTTTTGAGTTGAAGACAGGAGAACCAGCTCCTGAGAAACTTTGTTGGATTTGTTCTTGAATTCAATTGTTGAGTTGGTTATTCATATGATTCTGCTTTCACTCTATCAATTCGGTCTGACCTGCTGCTACGATTCTGTATGCCCAGCGGACTCTCGAGTAGAAGCAATAGAGAAAACAGTGGCTTCCTTGGAGGATTAGTTGAGCATTACACCTCCACGGATGTCAAGTTTGCACAGATTTTGAATGCCTTGAACATACTCTCCAAAGGGAAGGATATCGTTGTTGTTGCTGATGAAACGGCTTCTCAATCCACGGTAGTCATGGGGCCTCCGAAAACACCTCAGCCGGTGCTACAGACGAACACCCCTGGTGCCTTCAGTCGCAAATACGAACTGCCAACGTTCGATGGTGTGGATCCTATTGGTTGGATTACTCGAGCTGAGCAATATTTTGATGTGCAAGAGGTTCCGGTGGACAGATAGGTGGGTTTAGCCCTCGTGTGCATGGAAAGCTTGGCCTTGCATTGGCTTTGCTGGCTCCGTCAACGTCAGCCCGCTTTGACCTAGGAGATATTTAAAACAGAATTGCTTGAACGGTATGATGATCGTCAGGAAGGTAGCTCCTATAAGCACCTTACTTCTCTTAAGCAAAATGGTTCCGTTGCAAAGTACATTGATTGCTTTATTGAGTTGGCCATCCACGTTCCTGGGCTCAACGATGCACACTACTTGAGGTATTTTCTTAGTGGCTTGTAGGATGAAATTCGTTGTCGTCTACATGTGCATGACCCGGAAGATCTAGCTCGAGCAATGAAGTTAGCCCGTCGTATTGAAGCCGAATTCCGCATAGTCCCTCCTAGTCCCCCTACCGACCATACATCTACGTTCCGCACATCTACCTTTGTCACCAGTGGTTCCAACTCTAAGTCTGCCACTCCTGGGAAGCAGACCAAACCAAAGTCCCTTTTTCCGCCAAAACACTTCAGGGCCTCGGCCTATTGCCACAACACACTCCTCCACAGCCGCTGCACCTCTGTAGGGCTCGAATATACAAAACTTGTGACAATTATCCCAGCGCGAATATCAAGACCTTCGGGCCAAGGGTTTATGCTTCCGTTGCAAGCAACCTTATGGGCCGCTTTACGATTGCGCATATAAACAACTCAGAGAGTTAATCATAGCAGACGACGATGAGGCTCTGGATGCCGTTGCACTTGATGCGCTAGAATGGGACACCACTCCTCAAGGTAATTCAGCTAATCAGGCGGCCCAGCTCACTGTCTTGGACCTACCACTATATTCAGTGGGCGATATCTCCAACCCACAGACCATGAAATTGCGAGGCTCCCTACACGGAGAGGAATTGGTTATTATGATTGACAATGGAGCTTCTCACAATTTTGTTTCTACTACCGTGGTTGACCGTCTCCATCTTCCAATTCACGCCACTGCCCGTTTCAGTGTCCGGTTGTGTGATGGCCATAATATTCAGTCTCAGGGAGTATGTCACAGCTTGGAACTTCAGTTGGGCAACTATTAGGTGGCAGCTGACTTCTTTGTTTTCAGCCTCGGTGGCGTAGATATAATTTTGGGTGTAGCATGGTTGGCTACCTTGGGGGAAGTCAAGGTTGATTGGCATAAGATGTCCATGCAATTTGAGCAGCAAAGCCAACTAGTTCGGCTACTTGGTAACCCCACTCTGTGCTGCACTCAGGTCAGTCTGCAATCTTTAATCCGAACAGCCGATGTCAACTTGGGTCTCGTCTTGTGGCACCTCTCCGCTACCTTAATCGAGAGTGACGGCTTAACAGAAGACCTGTCACCTCCTGAGGCGGCAATCTTATAAGAGCCGCTGTAGCAATATTTCTCCATTTTTGAAGTACCCACGGCCCTACCTCCTCTTCGCCCGATGGACCATCGGATTGAGCTCCAATCGGGGGTTAAGTCCATTTCCATCTGGCCCTATCGCTATGGGCACTTACAGAAAGATGAGTTTGAGAGGCTAGTCAAGGAGATGTTGGCGGCCGAGTGATCCAGCTGAGCTCTAGCCCTTTTTTCAGCCCAGTTCTACTCGTACATAAGAAGGATGGCAGCTGGAGGTTTTGTGTAGACTACTGGGAACTTAATAGGGCCGCCATTCCAAATAAGTACCCAATACCTGTAATCCAATAGTTGCTAGATGAACTTTGGGATGCCACTTGCTTTAGCAAGATTGACTTGCGTTTCGGCTATCACCAAATTCGGGTTGTTCCAAAGGACGTCCTTAAGACCGCGTTCCGCACCCACAATGGCCACTACGAGTTTCCTATCATGCCGTTCTGTCTTACCAACGCCCCGGCTACTTTTCAAGCAACAATGAACGATATTTTCTGTCCTTCTTTACGGAAATTTGTTCTCGTCTTCTTTGATGACATCTTGGTCTATTCTCGCACTTGGGAAGAGCACTTGACTTATCTTGATTGTGTTTTGCAAATTCTCACACAACATTCCTTCCGCGCTAATTTGAAGAAATGCCAGTTCTGCCGAAAATCGGTGGATTATTTGGGGCACATCATCTCGGTTGCGGGGGTTGCCATGGATCCGTCCAAAATCTCTGCGGTCTTGCGTTGGCCACGCCCTCGGCCCCCTAAAGGCAGTCCGTAGGTTCCCAGGCTTCACTGGTTATTACCGCCGATTCATCAGGGACTATGGCAAGCTAGTTCAACCTTTGACAGCCTTATTGAAGAAAGATGCTTGTGCAACCTTTGTATGGACGGATGCTGCCCTTGCTACTTTTGAAGGTCTTAAGGCTACTCTTGTCTCGGCCCCGGTGCTCACCATGCCCGATTTCACCAAACCCTTCGAAATCAAGTGTGACGCTTCTAGTTAGGGTGTGGGGGCGGTGCTTATGTAGGTTGGTCGACCAATTGCTTACTTTAGTAAGAGCTTATCGGAGCACTCATTGGCCAAGTCGGCCTATGAAAAAAAGTTGATGGCCTTGGTACTCGCCATCCAACATTAGCGCCCTTATTTAATCGGTCAACGATTTGTAGCGTGGACTAACCATCGTAGCTTTCGTCATTTGTTTCATCAAAAAATTGCCACTCCTTCGCAGCAGAATTGGCTTGCTAAACTGCTTGGTTATGAGTTTAAGATTTTATACAAGCCCAGAACCAAAAATGCAGTAGCGGACTCTCTGTCCCGGCGGGACGAAGACATGGAGCTGGGCGTAGTCTCAGACCCAGTATGGCTGGACCACTCTAAGCTCGAGACAGCGGTGCTCCAGGATCTGACGCTTAGCCCCATCATTGCAGCCCTGCGGATAGACCCCTCCTCACGGCCCCACTACAGTTTGGTGTAGAATAAACTCTTCTACTGCGGCCGCTTGGTGATCCCACCCAACTCACCGTGGGTTCCACAGCTTCTTGCTGAGTTCCACTTCACTCCGACTGGGGGTCATGCCGAGGCATATCGTACCTACCGACGACTGGCAGCTAGCCTCTACTGGCCAGGCATGATGAAATCAGTTCGCGACGACTTTGTTGCAAGTTGCTTAGTGTGTCAAACCTTGAAGTATGAAGCCATGTCTCCTGCTAGTCTCTTGCAACCCTTGCCGATTCCCAGTGTGGTGTGGGATGATATCTCGATGAATTTCATCACTAGCTTGCCGAAGTCACGTGGATTTGATTGTATTTTTGTGGTCGTGGATCGATTGTTCAAATATGCCCACTTTATTGCCCTCAAGCATCCTTACACAGCGCGGTCAGTGGCGGAGGTTTCTGCCAAGGAGATAGTTCGCTTACGTGGCGTTCCCAAAACCATTGTAAGTGATGGCGATCCCCTTTTTATGAGCAATTTCTGGAAGGAGATCTTTCATCTACAGGGGACATTGTTGAGGATGAGTTCTTCGTACCATGCAGAAACCAACAGCCAGACGGAGGTAGAGGTGCTGAATTGAGGGCTGGAAACGTATCTCCGCTGCTTTGCCTCCGAACAGCGACGCTTCTGGGAGAAATGGCTTCCTTGGGCTGAATATTCCTATAATACTTCCTACCAGACATCGGCGGGCTATACGCCCTTTGAAGTGGTGTATGGGCGCATGCCTCCGATGTTGTAGCGATTCCTTTTTGGCGAAAGCAGAGTGGAAGTCGTGGCGGAGACCTTACTCAACCGCAACGAGATTTACAGCAGCTGCAATTTCATCTGCAACGGGCACAGCAAAAGATGATAACCTAAGCCAATAGGAAGCGGTGGGATGTATCATTCCAAGTGGGTGAGCATGTTTTCCTCAAGCTTCGTCCCCACCGTCAGCGTACTGTGGCATCGCGGGTTTGTCCCAAGCTTGCTCCCCGATTCTATGGTCCATTTTCTGTGTTTCAGCGCATTTGGCAAGTGGCCTACAAATTTCAGCTTCCTGCTGCTAGTCGGGTTCACCCGATGTTTCATGTCTCCCAGCTGAAGCGGGTGGTGGGGGATCATCTGGTGCAAGCTGAATTTTCTCCTGAATTACTTTCCGCCGAGGAACCAGTTTTTATGCCTGAAGATGCTCTCTCCTGTCAGACAGTCACCAGGGAAGGCAAACCAGTTTCACAGATCCTTATCCAGTGGCAGGCACGTTTCATTGATGAGAGCACTTAGGTGGATAAGGACGAGTTTCGCCAGCGGTTTTCAGATTACAGCCTTGCAGATAAGGCTAGTCTTCAAGGGGTGGACACTGTTACCGACCACGTGGAGGACCAAGAGGAATTAGAAGGGCCTCGACCCATGTTGGTTTATCACCGCAGGAATAGGAAGAGTCCTAATTAGAAATTAATTATCACCGTAGGAATAAAATGAGTTCTACTTAGGAATTAATTATGTTAGGAATTATATTTACCATTTAAGCAAAGGATTATGTGTGGAGGGCATATCTTTTGAACCCTAAAATATTTTGTACCGCTCTTTTGAGTTGAAAACAGGAGAACCAGCTCCTCGGAAACTTTGTTGGATTTGTTCTTGAATTCAATTGTTGAGTTGGTTATTCGTATTATTCTGCTTTTACTCTATCTGTGGCTTTGTATTGAAAGAAAGGAAAATTAATTTTTTTTTTTTATATGTGAAAGGGGTCATTATTAATGGAAAGACTTTTTATTTGTAAAAAGGGGACCATTGTTAATAGAGAGACTTTTTGTTTGTAAAAAGGGGACCATTATTAATAGAGAGACTTTTTGTTTGTGAGGGGCCATAATTAATGGAGTAATTAGTTCTAATAAAATATAGCATTTATGTTGGGGGTATGGCCACCCCTGCCCCCACTATAGCTTCGCCCTGATGGTCAAATTTAGTTTTTCACTTAAATTAATTGAATTCAATTCCTAAATTCAAACATGTGTTCCAAACACAAAATTTTATTTATCAAATCAAATCAATTTTTAGATAGAAATATTTCAAAAAGGAGTATTAAGGTTTTGGAACAATTGGTGACTTAACAAGCATGATGAAATTGCTTAGACATACATAATAGGGTATGGAAACACCACAGGAGGATAAGCTGTAAAGAAGAGGTCAAATGGTAGTCTGATACTCTCAGATTGTTTTCTCGTCTCTAATCTTCACCAAAGGGAGCATGCACTTAATTACAAAGGCTAAGATAAGGATATGGCAAAATGATTTTAATACCAAAAATAGTAGGATAGGGCTCCGAAAAAAGGTTCACGGACTTATGATTCAGTGGATACAAGTTCTATCAAGTGGTGTAAGGTAATGGGATCATAGAATTACCTTGTACGATGCTGCGGTACCAGTCAAAGATTTTGACATGTTATCATAGCACACTATTATTCCATAACAATAGATCCACATGCCCAACTGGGTAAAGTTATTACCTTGGATAAGGATTTCCTTTAACAATTTTCTGGCCATACTTCCTCCACCTGTAGCCATCATCCAAAAGATCAACTTCACTGGTTGTCTGTACAATGATTCTGGGTTCTGTAACTGTGCGCTGTGATGAAGCTAGCTCTGAGACCCTGACCTCTGTGTTCCTACAGAAGACAGATAAAGAAAAAAAATGTTGATACAATTGGCAAATTAAAGACAATTACAGCATGAAGGCCTATATAAATTAGGGAAAGGAATTTACCTTCTCTTTGCTTCAGGTTCATTGTCATCTATTTCATCAACTCTAGTTTCAGCGTCACCCACTTCCTCACTGTCACTTGACCCTGAAAGATGTTCAGTTGTAGCTTGCCTATATTCCTGACACTTCATAGACAATGAATAAGCATTCCCGGTCTGACCTTCCGTGGCCAATTCAGACTTTCCCTGATGATTTAAGTTTCTGTTTGGATTTCCAGCATCTTTTGAACGCTTACTAGGTTGAAGATGGTTGTGTTGTCCCTTGTATATAATCTCAGTTATTTGGCCATCAAGAGAACGTTCAACCTTCTTCTTTACTGGACAATTTGGATTTGTACATTTGTAATAACTTCGAGGATATTCACTGCCCTTCACTTGCTTCTGCCCATACTTCCGCCAGTTGTAACCATCATCAGCAGGCTTATCGGCAGTAAAGGAGGAAGGTTGGGATAGATGATCAGAATGAGAGACATCAGATGATTCCTTCACAATATTAGGGTCGGGAATAGAGGGTGGCATCTGCTGATGTGTCTTCACAATGGAAGTAAAGGATTGAAGTTGTGGCAATGATGCAGCAGGAGCTGCTGATAAAGAAGATGGAAATTCAGCATGGTTGTGCATCTGGGTATGAGCTTGTGCAGCCTGAACTGTCACCTGTGCGAGGACCTGCTGGTGGGAAATTCCAAGGGGCCCCTACACATATCACAAATCACAAGAATAATTAGCTACAAAAATGATATTGTGAACACAAATTACTGCTATTGTTTTTTTCATTGTGATATGGATCCCAACTGCTTAAATAGGGATTTGAATATTCCTATAATGCAGAGATTCTAAGAAGATGCAATTATTTTTACCATTTCAAGATTGATTCTCAGTGTAGCACTCAAATGCTACTGTTTTGGCTTTGCTTATCTAACGGCTTTCACTATGATTTAGTTTCTCACAATTTTTTCATCTTGTTCCAGCAAATACATCCAGTTCTATCCTGAACTTAGTTAACTTGCATAGTTAACTTGCATATTTAAACTTCCCTAGTTTTCAATCACTAAGCAATTCCCAATTATAAACTTAGACTCTCCTTTTTTAAGTGCATGCAATTCCATCAGTGAACTTTCATCAATTTTCCAAATATGATTTAATGAGGCACGCAAAAGCAGCCAACCTGAGGTCCATGTTAAGTTTTTAGCTAGTTATATAATTTGCATCTCCTTTTTCCCATCAGATCAAAGTGCACAGTTTATATGTTCCACAGTTACAAGGATGTTATCCCATCAAAATAAATGTAATTTCAAGAAAGTGGCTGGTTATGAGTCAAGACACAACACAAGATTAACAATTGACACTGATAAATGAGACTTGACGGATAAACAATAATTCAAGTCTCTAAGGGCGTTTGATACAATTGATTCATTGAGCAAAAGGGAAATTCAAAATTGTTTCTTTTATTTGACTCTGGTAGAAAATGCAGGGGCAAAGCATAATATTTGAGAATGAAAAAATATAAAATTAAGTTAAAAATTAATTAACCAAGAAATGTGTTTCATTTCTTATATCTAACCCATCCCAATAAGGATATGTATTTTATATTTCCTTACTCTTATCACTTTCTTTTGTTTTTCCCACTATTTTTTTTCCCTTACAAATCATTGATTCAAACCCTCCCTAACAATCTACCGTTCTCAACATAATGACTGCAACCTAACGCTAAAGGGTGAACAAGTGAATATATATCTCAGATGGCAGAAAATATTAAAAAAAAAAAAAAAAAAAAAAATTTTGTGTTACGCTGATGACTAGAGATTATAG
>JAVXUM010000030.1:15007373-15029602 GCA_035590655.1 Pouteria glomerata
TTTATTCCACATTGCCTTCTTTTCTTTCTTCAAAAAATTTACAAATTTCTGAGCAAGTAATGCCATCTCTTCATCCGAATCATCTTCATCTTCATCGTTTTCCTCCACAGACTTAAGAGCAATTCCTTTTGTTGTCTTCCGAGTTCTGACCATGTTTGCTTCGAAGGTTGTAATGAGCCCACAAGATCTTCAATTCTCATAGAATTCACATCCCCTGCTTCTTCTATAGCAGTGACTTTAGAATCAAAAGATCGGGGAAGTGAACGTAAAATTTTTCTGACAACTTTATACTCTAGAATGGGCTCACCTAGATTATGACAGGAGTTAACAATGTGACTGAGACGAACATAGAAGTCGTCAAATCTTTCATCTTCGTTCATCCTCAAGCCTTCAAACTCTGAGGTCAATTTCTGAAGTTTGCTGGTTTTGACTTGTTTATTCCCTTCATGAGTATTTTGCAAAACCAACCAAGCCTTCTTTGCACTCTTGCAACTAGAAATTCTGCAAAATTCATTTGGACAGATTGCTGCAAAGATGGCATTAAGAGCTTTGAAGTTCCATTCTGAACTTTCTTGTTCTGCCTTCGTCCAAGTCAAAATTGATTTCGTTTCCTCTCTTCCATCAACCTCGTACGTAGGCTCTTCCCATCCTTGAACCACAGAGGCCCAAACATGATAACTAATTCCTACCAGAAAGGCTTGCATACGTACCTTCCAGTATGAGTAGTTAGAGCCATCGAACCATAGGGGTCTGGTGCTTGAACCTCCATCGCGTGGTGGATCCATTGGTTTTGGATCAAGATTTTCACTCAATAACGTAGAGTGACCCGCTTTGATACCAATTGAAAATTCCAAACCAATAACCCAAATATAAATAATAAGAGTAATCACTCCAGAGAATTGAGGAAACCCTATCACAAGGAGAAAAACCTCTTATTAACACAATTCTCTACTATCAACGGATTACAAGATTCTACTCAGACTCTCTGTAGATCACTCGTATGAATCATTTCGCAATCTTGCTCGACTCACTCGACAAACCCTATAAGTAGGGCTTTCTGCTTCGCACAGAAAGACTCAAGTACAAGAACGAACCAAATAAGAGAAAGAACTTGAAAGCACAAAGACTAATGAACTCTTTCTCTAACTCTCTATATTATTTTTTGTAACCCTCATAACTTGGGCACGGTCCATATATATAGAGTTACAAAGAAAAACCCTAGAATGGCAAAATAGGAAATTAAATCGTTCTGAAAATTCGAAGGTCGAACCCTCGCCCATCCTGCGCAGCTCACTGGAATTTTGCGGAGCCAAATTCTTCAATAGGCGAACCCACGTGCTCCAAAAGCTCTCCCTGCGCCTTGAGGGCGCAGCCGCGTACTCCTCGCGCACTACCTGCGGGGCACATTGGTTTTTACCCGCATGAACTGATTTTGTCCCACTTTGATTAGAATTCTTTCTTTACTTGAATTAGGTAATTTTTAGGTCTTTGCATAAATCTTATTCTGATTTCTTCCCAATTGATCTTCATCTTTTAGGAACTTTAATAGATTTGGAATTCTTGTTGAACTTGGACACTTTTTCTTCAGATTAGAAAATCTTCTATGCAATTCCAATTTAACTTAAGATTGAATATGGTTTTGCCATTAATTTAAACTTTGCAACGTGAGTCCCAGGAGTGTAGGATGAAAGAGGACGGAGGACACTTTCAAGGCTCAACTTAGTGACTTACAGCACAAGCGATATAAGCAATTTAAAAACATGATAGAGAAGGGACTCACTGTGGAGGAGGCGAGAGAGCGTTGTCCATCTAATATCCTGCAAGTAGATTGGGAGTGGCACATCGACAATAAATGGACAGACCCTAGTTACTAGGTTAATTTAAGTTGCATAAAAATATATTAAAAAATATGATCTAATTATGGTTTTAACATTGAATATGTCTTTTTTGTTGGAGAAGTGTTTGAAAAATGCATAGAATTGGTCTCATCAGACTGTTAGACACTCAATGGGTTCACGTGCATTTATTTCTGCTCGTCATAACATGGAAATTATTAGTTTACGTGTTTTATTTATATCATTAGTCTTGTACTTATGTATTATTTTTTATAAGCGAATCCTGAAAGTAATGAGCCGATTGGCTTTTTTGGATCATAGAAACAAACGCATACAACAAAAAATAACCATTAATGTTGCCCAAAGGTAAAAGAGTTACATGTTAGTTATTGTAATTTTTATTTGACATTGTAATTTTTTAGTTGTAATTTATCAATATTTTCACATTAGTCATAATACATTGTAGGATGAGATGCAAAGAGTGGGGAGTAAGCCTACCCTTAATGGCCATGCCAGATTAAGTGAGAATGAGGTAGGGATGTAAGTCTTAGGGAGAAAGTCTAATTATGTACGCGGGATGGGCCATAGAATAAAGCCCCCTTCAGTGCGTAATCTTCATTGCTCGGGTTGTGCTGTTTCGAGATCTCGTGAAACGCAACTTCAAGATAAGCTTCAAAGCGTCATGAAAAAAAGGAGCAAATGGAGACTGAGCGAATGACCTTTCAAATAAGGTAAATTATTTGATGCAAATGTTTAAGGAGTTCCGCTCTGTTAGGACCACTTTTACTTAAAGCAAACCTTCACCTCCTTAGTTTTAGAAATTAACACTTAATATTGAACTTGGATTTATTTTTTGTTTATTTTGTTTGAATGTAATCTAATATTTTTGTTTTATTTCATGAAATTTGATGATCATTGGGTTGACTCTTAAAATATGATAATTTACACATTCAGTTTGAATATTGTAGCATGTATAATATCTTTGGTATATGTTGTAGCAGGTTTATTCTATATATGTTGTAGCATGTTTATTCTATGTTTAGTTTTTGACTATAACAAGTTTTTTTGGAAAATTAAGTATTCAAAAACAACTGTTTTTATTAAATAATACTTTTCGTGAGGAAATATGTTCCTCACTAAAAGTATGTTTTTTCCTCACTAAAATTCCACACGCCCGGAATATACGATGATCAAAATTTTTCGCACCGAAAGTTCAAATGGGCAAGGAAATCAAATTTTCTCGCAAAAAGATACTATTGGCGACGAAATTGTTTCCTCACTAAAAGTCACTATAAGTTGGGAAATCATAATTTCCTCACTATAGGTATAGGCATAAGCGACATAACTGTTTACTCACTAAAAGTTATTATGGGCAAGAAAATAATTTTTTTCACAAGAAGACACTATCGGTGACGAAATTATTTCCTTGCTAAAGGTCACTATAGGTGAGGAAATCAAAATTTCCTCGCTAAAAGATACTGTATATAGGCAACGAACTTTTTTCTCGCAAAAACTCACTATAGGCGATAAAATATTTTCTCTCGCTAAAAGGTACTATATGCGAGGAAATTATAATTCCTCACTAAAAAGTATAAGCGACCGAGTATAGGTGAGGATATACGCGAGGAATTGTTTTCCTCGCCTATAGTATTTAGTCATCACCTATACCCATATTTCCTGTAGTGTAACTTGTATCCACGATAACTAGAGATATCATGATAATCAGTATTGCCCAAAGTATCAGTAGATACCAAGTAATGAGAACAAGAAACACGACCAAGTCTAAAGTACCATAAATAAAAACTAGAAGACTTAGGACTTAAGCGAAAGGACGAGAAATCAAAAGTGGACAGATCAAAAATGGGAGTAGCAATAGCAGGCACATGTAGGTTATCTAGAACATATAGCCCCCTTGCCTACAACATGTCCCATTCAACTTCTGAGACTGTGCGTCTTGCACAATACAAGCAAAGGAAGAAAAAGTGACTAAGTATTCCTAGTCAAAAAGCTGGCTAACGGAAAAAATATTCAGAGTGAGTTGAGAGATATAATAAACATTAGGAAGGGTTAAACAATAAGAGACAACTGATTCAATACTAGTTAGGGACATCTAATTTTCGTTGGCAGCAAGAACTGATATAGAAGAAGGAGAAAAATAGAAGCAAATGCAGAGAAGTTACTATTCATATGATGAGTAGCCACAGAATAAAAAATTTAAGTATCAGAAGATATACCTGATGGGTCTGAAATAAACAAACCTACTAAAGAAGACACAGATAATGCATTAGACCACTGAAAAGAGAGAAATTTTTGTAACTAATCAAACATGATAGAGTGGATGGCGGAGATTGGTCCTCAACTAGGGGAGCAATAGCTATAGTATGAGTCTTAGGCTTAAATGGCTGAGATGATGATCCTCATGTAGATTTATTCACAAGTTTAGGATGTTAAGCCTTCTAGTGTCCCTTTCATGGCAAAAATTGCATTTATCCATAACAACTTTACCACGTCTAGGTTGAGAATTGAAGCTAAGCTTAGAAAAAATTGTTCAAGAACTATATGTGATGGTACAAGTATTAATCCCTTTCCAGAAAGGGTTTTAAGATGAACTTTCTCAGCCAATAGTTCATTAAAAATAGCGTCTATAGATGGAAACAGAATGCGGTGAAAATAGACCCACGGAGCCTTTCAAAATCTTCTCTTAAAGCCATAAGAAATTGTACCAATCGTTGTTCTTCTTTATGATACAGTATGCCGCATTAGCACTTAATCTAAATGGCTTAATGAGTACAAATTGATCCTAAATTTCAGTCGCAGTTGAATAAAACTCTTGTATATCCCTGTTATCTTGTTGTGTTGCCCGAATATCATGCTCAAGATAATAATGCTTAGCAAAATTGGATTGAACATTCATGATAGCCAAATAATCCCATACAGCCTTGGTTATGCTAAATTTGGTCAAATGAACCCCAATAGCTTGGCTAATTGAATTACTAATCCAAGTAATTATCTTCGCATTGTTTACCTCGTAGTATTATTCAACTCTACATAGTTCTCAACTTTAGTATCCGTTGGAGCCATCTTAACCTTAGTGATGTAACTTCACATATTCTTTCCCGACAAAAAATTCTTAATAACATAGGCCTAATAAATGTAATCAGTGCCCAATAACTTAACACTAATCGTCTGAAGAGAGTCTAAACTTCCACTTGCCATTACTAGAGCCATTGTAATCAATAAGGAAGAAAAAACTCAAGGGATTTAGAAACTATAAATTAACCCTAATAATTTTAAAAATTACAAAATTATCTCAAAAGTTTCTAAAAACTATAGATTAACCCTAAGAAATTCCAACATATGCAAAAAAACCCTTCATCTGTCTCAACAAAACTTTCAAAAGTTGCAAACACACCCAAATTAAGAATACCCAATTGAAACAGAATCAAAACACCTCCAAATTCAACAACTGTGCAGCAACAAAAACCCTCAAACCCAAAATCGATTATCATAAACGCCAACGATTGGAAGTGCTGACTACTATAAGCTTTGTTTCCACTAGCTATGGTTCTAAACGGTAATTAAATGCTGCAGATCACTTAAACGTACTCCTCTAATGCTAGTCGAAGCAACAATTCCAAGAAAGGGGGCCAAAAAACACTGATAAAAAAAACAACTGGCTGTTTTTGAAAATCTCCAAAAATGAAAAAGTAGGTTAAATAATGTTCAATAAAAAAACTTACCACACCAGATAGAAGACAACGCAAAATTGATTTAGATGAGCTTTATTTTAATTTGCTCTGCTGACGTCATTGTGCAAACGATGGCATCATTAGCAGTTCTTCTCAAAATTTTCATCCTTAGCAAGCGTAGCCACAATTCTGAGATCAAAACACTACTCTTATAACACGCTAATATTGTTTTATGGATCAAAACTAAACAATTTCAAAGAAAAATAAAGTCTCAAATAGAATAGTTGTAAATTACATAGAGAAAAACCTAAAAATAAAAAAGAAACAAATGAGCCCTTTATGGTAGGGTAACAACAAAAAATAATATTTTACTGAGGTACCCTAAATACTAATGGGACTATGCTAAATATGCAAATAGTATTGACCTCTCCCATCCACTCTACTAATGATTTCAAGTTCTAAGTTGTTTTTGTTGACTATTTTACAAAATATATATGGTTTTACCAACTCAAACAAAAATCACATGTTGATGATATATTTGTTCAATTTAGATCAATTGTTGAAAACTTCTTTAACTGAAAAATTATCACACTTTACATTGATAATGGTGAAGAATATCAAGCCATTTTTTTTTTCTAACTACCAATGGCATCTCTCATTTCGCTTCACTTTCTTTTTTTTTTGTTTGAAAAAGAGCTTCACCTTCTCTCGCACCAGAACATAATGGATATTTTGAATGTCAACAAAAGAAAACAAAATTCAAAAACCATAAATAGTTATATATAAACAGAAAGTTAATAGTGTTACCAAATAAACTCTATAATATTTATTTTTGTTCTAACTTCTGAATGAGCCAACTGGAATGAAAACTCGTAGTAACATTCATACTAGTTGTTGAAAATTCATTACCTTCCCTATTTTAACATGCTAAATACACAAAAGTAGATAAAAAATCAACTCATTCACTATAAAATTATAGGTTTGCCTTCAAATATCAAAGGAGCATTTGTTGTAAAATTTGGGATAAAATGTGATTTGGTAAATTTTTTGACATTTGGAGTGCAACTAATAAACCATAAAAAAAAATAAAGATAAAGTGAAAATATCGTTTGAACAGTCTATTCAAACGAATTTTGACAAAAAATTTTTAGTGTTTTATGTAAAAGTATTTAGAGATTTGTAGAAATTTATTGAAATTCATAGGGGTTTGATTGGATTTGTAGAGATTATAGAAATTTGAAAAGATTTGTAAAAAATTATTGTAAAAAATAGAGTTTTGAACGGTTTCAAAGTGACTCTCCAATGTCAAAGGCATTATACTTCACCCAATTGTATTTGACATAATAGTTAATTCAATTATATTTGACTTTGTGTAAAGTGCTTTTGTTATTATTTATTTATTTAATAAAATGCCAATGGCATTCTATTGTTCACTTGATTGGTATAAAAATTTTCAAAATATCTTATAGATAATAATTTGGATAATTTGATATACAATATTATTGTTAAATACAGGATTCGTAAAATAGAAAAATAATATTTTTTTACTATATTTTGAAGAATCTATCAAGAGAAATTACTGTGAATGATCTAAAAATTAACATTTTTTATTTTATGATAACGAGAGATGATTACGAAAATTAATTTAAGGTTTTATTTGAAATTTGGAAATAGAATTGTGTTCTTAAAATATTACTTTTTTCATTTATCTCTAATTTAGGGAAAGTAAAAAAAAAAAATACGAAAATAAGAAATTAAAATTTTTTTATATTTTTAATTTATTTTTTTTATTTTAATGGTTATCATATTAAATTTTGTTTTTTTTTATAAGAAAATTGATATATATATTGTACTATAAAAATTAATTGAAAAGTACAATCAAAATAACACAGTAATAAAAATTTTATAATTAACAATTATACTTCTATGAATTTAATATTTTGGAATAATTGACCAAAAAGAGTCGAAACATCATTCTACTTTTTTGTAGTACATTTTTATGTAGTAAAATGGTAAATGTAGTCCTTTATTAGTTGCTCTTTTTTTATTTAGGCTATTATCGCGTGAAAGAAACTAATAGAAAAATGCAAATCTTTCCACCTTTTATGGATACTAGTTGAAGTGCACGTGCGTTGCGAGTGTAAACAAAATAAAATATTTGATTCAATTTAGACCAAAAATATATATAACACTTTATTTACTGTAGTTTACTTTAAATTCTGGCTGAATATGCCAAAAACCTATTTCTTAACAGTACCTACGCTATGTGTCAACATGGGTATTTGAACACTCAGAACAATACTAAACATAATTTGAAATAAACAAATTAATACTTCATGTTTGTTTAACCATATCATTAGGTGAAGCTCAACTATTAAAAAGCTTTCTATAAATAAAAAGCCTTTGTAATTTTGACACTCGAAATGTACTTCAAAAAAAGAATTTTAACAAACCAAAAGTAAGAAATGGGTTTGCTTTTACCGATACATAGCAATCATTATGATAAGACTCAGAGTCTTTAATTTGTTCTTATTTATTTGTAAAATTTTGCTCAAATGACTTAGCTTGCTTATTGCTTGAAATCAATCACATTCTTAAGTTCCTATCTAAGTATTGTAGCTTTGAGTCTCCTTTCCAATTCCTTCATGTAAAGAGAAAATTCAACATATCAAAACTAATCTCACACTTGAGATGTAGATTTGAAAAAACTTGACCAGAAATTAGAATTTACCCCAAGTTCTTTATCAAATGTTGATGTAGAAGAGAGTTTTCTGTTCTCTTCGATTTTCTTCAAAAGATAAGGCATAACTATGTAAATTGGTCCAAATGGTACATATTTACTAAGTCAAAACCCTTCATATCAAGCTTTTGTAATGGCTATGTTTCCCATCCACAATCAATTCAGATTCCACCATTATTGAATTTCAAACTAATATAATAATACTCACAAATCATCATTATAGAAAACCACTAAGAAAATTAAGAGACCAAACAAAAGTTATCCTTTAAGAAAATTAAGAAGGACCAGGAACCTAAAATTATTGAGATCCGAGGTATCCATACATATTATTAGACCAGCTAATAAAGAAGTCCCAGAGTTTGTAATTGCGGAACAACCAGCGCCATAGTAATGTAAGAGAAAAACACAAATAACTATTTAGTTACATATGAAGGGTCATGTAATTATCATGAAATTAGAATGTTTTCTTAGTCGTCAAAAATTTCCCCATCTTGGGTCATAAAGAATTATTTTAAGCACCAAGATGGAGCATACCAGTTGTTTTACTATCATTCAGAACACGACCCATGTCAAACTATTAACAACATAGCAACAAAACGAAACAAAAGTAAGATGATAAAATTTAATCAAGATGGATATATAGACAATATAATGTAGAAAAGTGTGAATGACTAACCTACCAATAAATTTATGTGTCACAAGGACATATGTGTGCTCATCTTTATAGCAGTTAGGATTAACCCTACCAAAAATAAGTTCACCCTTTCTTCTTATTCTTTTTCCATATTTTAGTTCAGCCAAAATAAGAACACTGGCTTTCGCATAAGACCTTGTTTGACCATGTTGTACCTATAATAGATGCAAAAGCAACTTCTTAGCCATTAGAAATTACAAACTTTTAACAATAACCATGATCGCTGTCAAATAAATAGCAAAAAAGAATAGTCTCTAAATTTTAACTTCAACTTTTTGTTTGCTTTTCACATGCAACACCACACTTGCATAGAAAAAGACCACTATCAGAAGTAAACCACACAATTTTGGGTTAATAAATTCTAAAATAAATACACACTTACCACACAGGGACAACATTCCTAACTGAGATCTCATGGAATCCAAGTCCAAGAATACCATCAAACTTGCCAACCAAAAATATGATGCTAGGCTCCCGAGTTCCCTTAATAAATTCTTGACAAAGAAAAGCACTAAGCATGGACAATTGCAAAATAAAAATATTAGATCAGCTAAAAGATGATGTTACTGAAAGTTACCTAATCCTTGACAATCAGATCACTTACTTTCACATTGTCATCACTAAAGAATCCAGAAATGGTCCCAGTACCACAATGAATCACTATGGATTTTCCTGCATTTAAAAAAAAAATGAAGACAGCTCTCAGAAGACTTTACCAACAACCATCTTTCATAAGAAAGTTATTCGACTAAACTCGTGCAAATATATAGTTTCACAAGCATCGTAGGAAATAAATATGAAATGCAAGTCAAGCTGTCATATTATTTTCAAGATATATAACTAATCAATGAGATTTGAGAACATGGAAAAATATCTAAAACCACCAAGCAAAATAGTTACTTGAGTGAACAATAAGAAATGGAAATAGGAGGCCTATCAATACAAACTTATATATGTCTATCAATACAAACTTATGATAAATAGGAATAGAACATAAACCATTCTTCTTGTAGGTACTTGATTGGCTTGACTTGTGCTTGGAATGGAAATAGGATGAAACCTACAAAAATTGTATAAGTCTTGATGTTAGCATATAGAGATTTAATTAATGGGTCCAAAATTATTCATCTCATTTAATTTCACATGACAAACCGCATTAACACCTACCAAGAAATAACATTTTAATGATAGGGCCTGCAAATTAGAGCTGTTAGTGTCGAAGATCATTGTAAATTTTTGTGGGGGTGTACAGATACTAATCTTGCCAAAATAATGAGTGTTTATGTAATTTTTCAATACTATAATATCTGTGTCCTCCCTTTCCTTGATTACCACAAAGATTATACTTCTTTATAGAAGCTCTTAGTGCTTCCCCTTCCTTAGACGCAAGCCGGGCAACGAGTCAGCTATTTTGATTAAATTTCTTCTATTTCAATCCAATTCTAACCAACCTATCATTGAAAATAGGAAACACCATAGGAAAGAGCAGCGATGATAGGAACAAAGAAATCAAAATAGCTCTCGATTTGGCTCTCATTTTTAAAGTGATGTAAAATGGATCCATAAAATAAATTTGATCAAGTTGATATCATCACAAACAAATTATGCCACAAGTAGAGGATGCTATAAAATGACATTAAAACCAACAAAACATTAGCAAATGTCAATAGATACAAAGATTAAAACCAAAAGCAACAAAGTTAAACACTTAACTACAGTACCTTAACTTCTCTTAAATTTAGGCATTCTTCCCAAGAATAAATTTTCTCTTAGTTTTCTTAATCACAACCTGGTAAAAATGAATAATTAATTTAAAAGTGCAGATGAGCACTCCCAAGATTCATCATTAGGATTATAAGAAAAATAAATAAACTAACAAACCAAACTATGACATCAAGAAAAATTTGGCATGATTAAAACAAAATAACTTAAATAAGAAAAAAAAGTGGCATGAAAATCTCACCAAAGATCTAAATCCATAACCCTAAATTGCCTATTGTAGTAAGAGAGTAGTCTGATATAGCTAATATGTTAATCTTCTAAGATTACAAGGATAAAATAAGAATTGAAAATTTACCAGCCGTTGTAACAAAAGTAGCAAATCCATTAAATTTCAATCCCTAGCCTTTCTTCCATTTAAGCCTCATCACCACCTAACACACTTCATTTATATATATCTTTGCCATTGACCCATCAAACCTAAAACTAAGGAATACCCAAATGAAAACCCTAAAACCCCTAAGAAACAGTCATCAATTAAACCCAAACCAAAATAAAGATTTAGATACGAGGCATAAAAGAATTGTTAGGAATACGAAGGATTACAGTTACAAGATAGGTCTAGATTAAGAAATGTTGGATATTTTCAAATAACTTGTAGGATATGAATTGCTATATCTGTGCTATCTCTAAATATAAATTATTGGGATATAATGAGATAATGTATCTGAATGAGAACTTACAAGTATCATGTAAATATATATTCTGTAATATTTATTCTGTGCATATATGAATAACTCATAATATTCAGATAAGACTCTATTATATCTGAATAACTAAGTGAGTGTATCTGGATAACTTACAGTAATGGATAGTATTATATGTGATAATAATAATAATTATTTAATTAATTGTTATTTATTATGATTATTATTTAATAAATATAATTTCTTAATACTTATCCAAAAGACACACTTATCCATCACAGCTAATTATCCAATAGATGCATCTGTTTCAACAGATATAACTCTTTCAAGAGATACAATTATCTGCTATGTATCAATTCTATCTAATTGATACAATATCTATTTTGTTGGAAAACAGTCATATAGATCAATATTGGTTTTTGCTTTCCTGTAGAAAAACAGAAAACATTTTTCATTTATAATTTTGTAATAATGAGAATATTATTTTTGTCTTGATTTCATAAGTGCAAAGTGTAATTAAGGGCTTTATTTTATTCTAAAAAGAAATTCACATATAACCTCTGTTGCATTATATAAG
This sequence comes from Pouteria glomerata, assembly GCA_035590655.1. Lineage (NCBI taxonomy): Eukaryota > Viridiplantae > Streptophyta > Magnoliopsida > Ericales > Sapotaceae > Pouteria > Pouteria glomerata. The sequence continues at coordinate 15,019,335 of JAVXUM010000030.1, forward strand.
AGCGAATTTTACCTTAAGAAAAGTGGATTGATACACGACTGGAAAGTGGCATTGATATACGACTTGAATCAAATCTTGAAATCCGTTTATCTATAAGATGATTCCGTTTGAAACTCTGAAAATTATTGAAAAATATTAAAAATTTTTAAAATTTATTTATTTTTTTATCTCATTTCACAAATTACGAAGTTATAATTTTTATTTAATTTAATTATTTTTTGTTATTCCAAATGGTCTCGATATTATTTTTAACAAGGAATATAAAAGAGTAGACATATTAATTATGAAATAAGGGATACAGTTGGATTTGCCTAAATATAGAAGGGTATAAACGTCTAAAATTTTTTTCACAAATTCACACTTCTTATAGTATTAATTATAGATATAAATTATAGATTATAGATATAGCATTCCTAATTAGATAATAAGATACAATAACATATTTTATTTGGCACTGCTTACAAAATCAAAAGCCTTTTTTATGGGGAGGGATCTGTAATATTTACTAATTTCGGGACATTTGATTATTTAGGCAAAAGATATTGCAGCTTGGTGTAATTTATCGAAACTTCATCGAGGATCTGTGTCTCTCGTTCAACACTCTTCCACTGGCGCAGCACCGTACTCCAAACCAGATGGAGGACGAGACTCTAAAGAAGCAGCAAAGCGCCTCAAATGTCGACGCCTCAAAACCAATCCGATGCATCGTAAAACTTGGTCAGCAATCTTATGCATTTATAGTTGCATCTACATATATTTATATCTATATGTGTATCTTTTATCAAATTCAAGATGCCTGATTGGTCTGTTGGTTGTAGTTTAGTTTGATGCAAATTTTGTGATTTATATGAACTGGGTTTTGCAGATTAGGTTCACAGGATTGTGAAAATAAGCTTAAATATAGTATTTTAGTTTCATTTATTAATCCCAATATTTTACTTCCTCTGTCTTTGCCGGATATATGTACTGATCATCAATTACTGTGCATGAGCTCCAACAAGAGAAAATATTCTGTAATATATCTATAAATGCATGTAATATGCATATAGTTATGTGTATATACTTATTCCAAAATATACATATTTGTGGTATGCAGATTTAGGATCCGTTTTAGAATATATTTAATTTTGAATATGATTTAGAAATATATGTGTATGTTTTGCAAATTATGGAGATGTGTATTTTCTGTGTAGTTCAGGAGGTGCAGCGATTACTTGTAAAAATGAATTAGAGATGATAAATGAGGAAGGTATCCAGACGGTTTCACAACAGCTGAGGCAATCAATGATGGTATCAGGTTCTTCTGAAGAGAAAGTTCTTGGGATGGATTGGAGCAAGAGACCTGGATTTGAAGAAAGCTCTTGTTTTGTTGATGATTTCAGTGATCAACCACCTCCGAACTTTAGCCATTTCATTGTTGTCCATGGAGCAGGTTAATTAGATAATTATTTATTCATTTATTTTTATGTTTGTTGTCTATTTTCATTGCATTTTTTAATTAAAATCATAGGGATTGGAGACTGATTTTTAATTTGATTGTTTACTCTCATTTTACTTCTCTTCTGCACTTTTAAAAAGCTCTGGAGGAATAAAATGCATTGTGGTTTTTAACTTTCTAGTGGAATTGGATGGTTTTAATTTCATAGTTTTTACTAGTTATTCAACAATGTTGTTTACATCTGTCCTCCACTACAGGTTCTTTTGGGCACTTTCAGGCTAGCAAATCTGGAGTTCATAAAGGAGGAATTAACCAACCACTTGTCAAGGCTGGTTTTGTTGCTACACGCATTTCTGTAAGACCTACAACATTATAGTTCCATCCTGATATTGCACTGTTCACTCAGTTTCCGGTTATGCTGACCCTTTGCAATTGTATGTGTATTGTTGAATTTGTTTTCACGCATGTTCAGTTTCATCCCCTGCGAAAAGTGAGTTTGTTCATTTTACTCTTTTAAAATTTAATTGTAAGAACAAAACATCTAGTTGGGAAGAGCCTATTACGGAAAATGTTGCTCTGGCAAATAGTATTAAGAAATTGAACACAGGCTTTTTTGGAATTTTTTGACCATCAGTTTTTGTGGCCATGGATCCAATTCTCTTTTATGGTTGGATTCTTGATGGTTTTGCATTCATAGGTTATGTACATATTTCTTTGTTAAAATGTGCAGTTTATAGGTCACTACAAATGAAAAAAAAAAAAAAAAGGTGGGCTGTGTACATTAGTTCTTGTGTTTATCAAACTTGAATTACTGTACCATTCTTGTTAAATCAATCATTTTACTGATAATTTCATGTATTCAAGATAATTATTAAAAAAAAAAAAAAGAAATGAACAAGTTTAGATTTAAAGTTCTTGGTGTGTAGTTGTAGTATTATTTTGTTATGAGATGTTGTGAAGAATTGAGAAACTTTTTGTGCTCACTGCTTAGCAATTTATAAGGATCGTAAGCACATCTGCATACATTTATTGAGTAAAGCTTATTATCCTTACCATATCAGTATGTTCAGCCGTGAAAAATTTCATTACCATATTTTTCTTTCATTTGATGTATCTTGAGTACTTCAACTTCTTGGTGTCCAATGAAAACTTGAATTGCCGCTGTTCACAATTCTGCTCAAATAAATGATTTCACTACAATAATTTCTTGCACTCAAGCTCAGCAAGCAAAAAAATAAAAAAATAAAAAAAAGGAAAGTTCTTTAATGTGCAGAATTGCAATAGCATTCACTTATGTGGTGTGAGGATGGACATTGGACAGAATCTGTGTGCTTTCTGAGTTGCAATTGATGAAGACTGTGAGCATAACTGCATATGTTTCTCGAGCATAGCTTATTACCCTTACCATATTGGAACGATCAGCTGCGCAAAATATTGCGTCCAAATTTTTCCTTCATTTGATGTATGAAGAGAATCTCTGATAGAAAAGCATGCAAAAGATGAGCTGTCTATTCGATACCTAAATTTCTCCATATTCTTATGGGCCTATTGCTCTGCTTTTCTTCTTCTTCCTCAAATACCCTCGTCTTTCCAGCTTGCATTTACACACCCAAGGGTTTTATATATATCCTCTTTGCTCTCAAAGTGTAAACATATAATTAAGAGGTCATTTTAGTGTTGTTTCAATTTTCTTATAAAATTAGATTTTTAGTTTATCATCTTAGCAACTGCAGCAATTTTTTTTTTTTTTTTTCAAGCCTTCTCTTTATAAAACTTTTTTTTCTCAATTATATAACAATGACATTTCTTATTTAATTATTTCATATTCTGAATGTGGGCATTTTATATTTAATTATTTGTATTCTGAACGTGGACAATTTGATTGAATATTAAAATAAGGTTAAAATGAGTCAGTTGCATCTCCTTAGTATGTTTTCTTTCTATTTTGAATTTTCTTTTGAGCTATATGTTAGCAATGTTCAGATAAGCAGTGTTTGCCAAGCATGTCACCTGATCATCAAGGCAAGTATGGATTACGTTCTTGGGGCAACTTACTTCCTTCCATTGTTTATTTAAGTTACCTGTCTTATGTCGTTAAGCTTCTACAAATACTTAGGGGAATATAATTTCTGATAATCCCACACATATGTCTATTTGTTTCCACTATTTCAGGTCACATCCCTCAATCTGGAAATTGTTAGAGCACTGGCCAGAGGTACAAGTTACTTGTTTGTATGACTCTAGCCATTATGTATTTTGAATTTGATCAATAATTTTTACTTCATAATCCACGTGTTCTGCATCTCTGGGGGAGGCTTCCCATTTTTTGTTTATCAGTCACTGTTGTTACTAATTGCATAAAAAACATGATTTTTCAATTGCATGTGTAGAAGACGATGCTTTTAATTTGTCATTGGCACATTGAACAAGAGGAAGAGGGACCTAAAGAAGTTATTTTCTCTGGCTTTGGTTGTTGTACCATAATTATGCATTGCTGGTCACGAACATGAAATCAGATTGCATGGCCTGTGTCCATAAATTAAGATGCAAACAAGTTTTTGCTTATATATCACTTTTTGACCTTTACACAATGCCAATGTGGCTCTACATCCTAATAAGTATTCCGAAAACTTGTCAGGGCAGGAAAGATTAATTTTTCAGCTTCAAGATGCAGCTGTTGAAATTCCCTTGGTTTTCTCTTCCATTGAATGTGAAGACTAAGCAATTCTGCAGTTACAGATTAAGTAATTTGACTAAGAATTTAAATTTAGGTAGGGCTGCTAAAGATCTTATTGATATGCGCACATCACTTATCTACCTAAATAATGTTATCTATTGACATTGAAAAACTAGATTCAGTGTCAATTTTTAAATTTTGACCTACCTATCTATTAAGTGCGTCCTTTATCTGCTTTACCAGCCCTAGGATGTTGAACTGGCATATCCTTTTGAAGTTTGAACTACTAAGCCTTTCTCTAATAAACTGTTTCGGTCTTTCTTGCAGAGGGTATTCCATCCATTGGAATGGCTCCATGTGCTTGTGGATGGTTGACTTGTGAAAGAAATGTCAGAAGGCATCTATGAATACTGCATTTGTTGGATTATATGCAATAATTATAAGAAATGATTGTTCTACTGTTTTCCATAATTTTTTAGGGCAGCTATTCCACAGCACCATGGCTGGTCAACAGTCAATAGCTTAGGGACAGAGCTAGGAATTCATATGTGGGTGGGCACTAATTACAAGACATAAATAGTTTAAAGTTTTATATACTATGTAAAATTTTCATTGACAAAAAGAGACTAAAAGCCGATAAATATGGGATATAGAAATAAATAAAAACCTACAAAAAGGTTCTACTTAAACTCCTTTACGAAAAATGAGATTGTTAGTGCCATTTGTAATTGACCTCGTCAAATTTTCACATTTTGAAAGCGTTGCATGATAACTTCATTATCAATGCCATTTGAAAATGTCATTCTCTCTATATATAATCAAGTTATTGGTCATTCATTAATCGCCTATTCGATTACGCAATTGATTTTTTCACAATTTTCTTAGCCAAAAAAACTTTCTCTACTATGGTAGTCGCAACTGACATGATCAATGTCATTGTCTCAAATAGACCAATGGACATACCACATTTCTTTTTATCTCAACCATTTCTTGAGCAAGATTCCCAATCCTTAACAGATTTGAAAAGTCAATACTAGAATATACATCGATGGTATAACTGCCCAACTGATCAAAAGTATCATGAATTCTAGTGGAAAAAATTCTTTCCGATAAAATTGGGCAAGGTGAACCAATTTCTCTTTGTCAAAATCTAAGGAGTCAGAATGACTCAAACATGCCACGCAAAGAAGCAGCTCAGTGTTTGACTCTGTAAAAGGGGTATTTAGCTCTTGAAGTTGTATATCTAAGATAGTATAAAATAACTCAACGTGATAATATTGCAAATTTATCTTTTATTGAGTATGTCTTGATCTCCTTCGAGCTTTAAAGATCCTCTTCATATTTGGAACAATTATCTCATATTTTTAACAAAAAGATGAGACATCATCAAGAAAAGAACTCCAACAAGTTTCCCTCATTTTTTGAAGTTATTGCTTGGATACTTGAACTAATTTCATGGCATTCACGATATCTTGACCTTTTCTCCGTAATATGCTTCTCATCAAATGAAGATTGAAAACAAACTCAAAAGATTGTACCAAATCCAAAACAAGATTTGCTTCCCCTCTTTGTTGTGCATTTATACTATCATTTGAAATTATATGAGAACATACCAATTAATCTAATTAAAGAATTATGTGAATCCCAACATTTATCACAAGCATGTTAAAGATTAGTTTCTTGATTTAGGTCTCACCTACTTGGAAGTTCCTCATTCAAGAACTTGAGTCGCTTGTTTCTTCCTAAGAATGTCTCGTCGCTTGTTTTCCTCTAAGAATATTTCGTTGTTTGCATGAGGCTCTCACAACATTCTCAATATTAGCAACCAAGTTGAAAAGAGTCGCAATTTGAATTTGATTTTTTGCCACAACCACAAGAAGTAATTGCAATTGATGAGAAAAACAATGGACTTAATATGCATATGCATTCTCCTTCATTGTAAGTGCCTTGAGACCAATGAATTCACCTCGTATATTACTTGTCTCATCATAACCTTGCCCACGCAATCTTATGAAACTCAACCATGCCTAGCAAATAAATTTTTTATAGCTATCAGGTGAAAGAGTATTGGTATTAGTAACACATTCAAAACCTAAAAAGTGTTTAACTACATGTCCCTTCTTGTCCACAAATCGCAACGCAATAGCCATTTGCTCATCTGTTGATATTCGTTAATGTAGAATTTGGTACTTTTTTAATATATAATATTAATCGTAATTCAGGTACGAAGAATATATACGAATACAAGAATAATAAAATATACAGAGACCCAATAAACTATTCTAAATTCTAAACTCTACTTCATTTACACAAATAACCTTATTTATACTTTGCAACACACCCCCTCAAAATGAAGCATATATGTCTTGTGTGCTCATCTTGCATACAAGAGATTAAAAAAATTTACTATTAAAACCTTTAGTAAGAATATCTGCAAGTTGCTCACTAGCTATTGTATGCAAGTTGCTCACTAGTCATCTAATAGTAATATTCATATAGCTATTCAGAAGAGTTTTAGGGCCTGCACTCAACACCTTATCTCTCAGTTTGTCTATTATAAGGCATTGTCTCCTTCCTATAGAGCTTTTGTGTTGTCCTTGTCTTCGAATAATATTCCACAGAATTGGAAGGAAGCATTGACTGATTTTGGGTGGAAGATCGCTATGATGGAAGAAATGCAAGCTTTTAAGAAAAATGATACATAGGAACTCACCGTAGTGACCTCACTACCTCCAAGAAAGAAAGCCATGGGATGTGAGTGTATACTATCAAACAGAAAGTTGTTGGCATTGTACAGAGACTCAAGTTAGATTGGTGGCCAAGGGATTCACCCAGATGTATGGTATTGATTACCAATAAACGTTTGCTCCAGTAGCAAAGATGAACTCGATTTGCATTCTTATCTTCCATGTAGCTAATCTTGGTTGGGATCTTCAATAATTGAATGTTAAGATTCTTTTTTTTTTTTTTTTTTTTTTTTTTTTTGCATGGAGATATTGAAGAAGAAGTGTATATGGATGTCCCTTCTGGGTTTACCTCTCAAGTCACGATTGGGACAGTTTGTAAACTAAAAAAGGCTCTCTATCGACTCAAGCAATCCCCTCGGACATGGTTTGAAAGATTTAGTAAGGCTATGTTAACCTTTGGCTTTTATTAGGGTCATGGAGATCACATTATGTTCATTAAACATTTCGACATGAAGATAATGACTCTTGTTGTATATGTGGATGGCATAGTGTTAACAAGGAATGATGGTGAAAGGTGACTAGGCTAAAGACACAACGTGCTACAGAATTTGAAATCAAAGATTTGAAAAAATTGCGATACTTCCTTGGATTTGAAGGGGCTAGATCAGATAGAGGGATTTTTATATTCTAGAGGAAATATGTTCTGGGCCTCCTTAATCACACTGAAATGTTAGCATGTAGGGTAGCAGATTCCCCGATTGAGCTAATCATAGACTTCAAAATGGTGGTGGCGAAAAGGTAGATAAGGAGAGATATTAGAAGCTTGTTGGGAAACTAATCTACTTGTCTTACACTCGACTAGTCATTGCATATGCAGTAGGTATGGTCAATCAATTTATTCGTGATCCTAGATCTACTCATATGGATGTAGTTTACAGAATTCTTAGGTCTCTAAAATTTGCTCCTGAAAAAGGTTTACTATTTTCAAATCAAGGTAACCTTTAGATTGAATGTTACATAGATGCTCATTGGGCAAGATCCATGGACGATAGAAGATCTACAATTTGGTATTATACATTTCCTCGTGGCAATTTAGTGTCATGGCGAAGTAAAAAATAAAATGTTGTTATAAAATCAAGTGCAAAGGCTAAGTATAGAGCTATGACTCGTGGTATGTGTGAACTATGGATAGAAAGTGTGTTTTGTGATTTGGGAATTAAAACTAGTGGTCCTATTATGTGATTTTGTGGCACAATAAGTGGCTATCAGTATCGCTCACAACCTGATTCAACATGACAGAACAAAACACATAGAGATTGATTGTCACTTTATCAAAGAAAAACTAAGGAATGGCCATCCCGAATCTGCATATTATGGATCAAAAATGAGTTATCGCAAACATTACGGAGAAAAGATTAGATATCGTGAATGCAATGAAATTAGTTCAAGCAATGTTTTAAAAACTGGACCATTTATTGAACCAAAAAAGGGATCGGGTTACGGGTTAGTAGTTCAACCATCGATTCAACTAGAATCGAGCCGAAGTTGAACTGTGACGTCATAAATATATTTAAATATATAAATAAAATATCAAAATATGTTAGAGTTATATAGTGATTTTAAAAACTTATTTTTTTTTCACATATTCTTTCACTTTATTTTGTTTTACTAATAAAAGGTGTCAATAAAAGTTGTCCTAAAATAAAATCACTCAAAACCAATATATTACATAAGCAAAACCAAGCAAAAATAAAGAATAATAAGTATCAGTAGTTTAGTAGGAGAATAGTACTTTGTTACAAGACAAACCTAGGTTCAATTTAGGATGGTGCATATTATTTTGTTTATTTTACCATTCAAAAATAAAAAAGCTTAGTTCGTAAAAATTGGCACTGGTGCAACGGTTTACTGATTCAATCATCAGGTTACTGGTTTTTCACCTTTTTGACGTTCAAACGGGTTTAAACAGTCAACTGGACCATTTGTTGGATCGGTCGACGGTCCAACTGGTTGAACCGGCTGGTTCGGTCTGGTTTTTAAAATATTGAGTTCAAGTATCCAAACAACTTCAAGTGATGAAGGATTCTTTTCTTGATGGTGTCTCATCTTTTTGTGAAAAACTTGAGATAATTGTTCTAGATTTGAAGGAGATCTTTAAAACTCAGGCAAGATCAAGACGTATTCAAGAAAAGACAAATTTACAACATTATTGAGTTGAGTTGCTTTATACTATTTTAGATATGTAACTTCAAGAGCTAAATATCCGTTTTATTGAGTCAAACACTGAGCTACTTCTTTGTGTGGCATGTTTCAGTCCTTTTTATTCCTTCTCATATTTTGACAAAGAGAAATTGGTTTACCTTGCCCATTTTTATCCGAAAGAATTTTCTTCACTAGAGCTCATGATACTTTCTGATCAGGATAGTTATATCATTGATGTGCGTTCTAGGATTGACTTTGCGAATCTGTTAGGGATTGAGGATCTTGCTCAAAAAATGGTTGAAACAAAAGGGAAATGTGGTCTACTTGTGATAATGCCATTGATCTTGTCAGTTGCCACTGTCATAGTAGAGAGAGTTTTTCGGCTATGAAGACTATGAAGAATCGATTGCATAATCGAATGGGTGATCAATGGATGACAAATAACTTGATTGTATATATAGAGGACATTTTCAATTACATTGAAAATGAAGTTATCATGCAATGCTTTCAAAATATGGAAACCCAATGAGGTCAATTACAAATGGCTACTAACAGTCTCATTTTTCGTAAAAGGGTTTAGGTAGAACTTTTTTGTAGGTTTTTATTTATTTGTATATCCCATGTATATTGACTTTGGCCTCTTTTTGTCACTAAAAATTTTATATCATAGATAAGACTTAATTATTAATGTGTTTTGTAATTAGTGCCTACCCACATATGAATTCTTGACTTTGCCCCTGAGTTGAGTCCTTGATTGTGTTTGTCGTTGAACTTGTGTCTGTGTGTGTGTGTGTGAGAGAGAGAGAGAGAGGGGTGGGGAGGGAAAGGGTCAGAATGGTTTAAATATTTTTTAGTTGTATTAGGTGGACTGAGTACAATTGTATTTGTATGTATTGGGCTGAAATTTATTTATTTTTTCATTGGGTGGGTACAATTAGTATTGAGTTAAAATGTTTTTTCTTTTCTTGGGTCGGCACAATTGAACACTAAAATAATATCAATAGAAAAAACACAAAAACAAAAAATAGTAGGTAATATTTTTTTTTCAAGGTGGGCATGTGTTCCCCCCGGCCTACTGCCAGTTTTGCCCCTACAATAGCGTTTCACTCAGATAAGTGGCCTACCCATCGAGAGTTTGGAGGCCACATCCTATTAGTCTGGCTGTGGAATTTGTAGCTCTTCTTCTTCTTCTTTGTCATCATCGTCATCGTCTAATAAGTTTATTATTCTCCTATTGCTGGGTAATGTTCCTTTTAATTAGAAC
>JAVXUM010000030.1:15056508-15070839 GCA_035590655.1 Pouteria glomerata
TCTTTAGCTTCAACCATTGCATTCATGAAACCTTCTTCTCTGTACCTTTCAAAATAGGAAACAAGCCCGTCTAGTTGTTTTACCGCAACCGCTATATCCATATCTTGACTTTGAAGGAGCTTGCTAATGGAGTTCACAACAAACAACAAATTATACCAAATTACAATAGCACATAAGAACTCAAAACTCTCAATTTCATACTTTACTAGGGATATAGCTTCACTTTTTGCCATTGCATCTGTGGTAGGATTATTGGCCAAGTCAACTAAAGCATCTCTTATTTGTGAAGCATGATATCTTAATGGTTTAACACTTTCAATGCGACTTTCCCAGCGCGTTTGTGACAACGACTTAACCGTGAGGCCTTCCTTTAGATTATCTTTCAAAATTGCCCATCGTTGAACAGAGGATGAAAACAATACATATATGCGTTGTATCACACCGAAAAATGTTTTTGCTTTCGAAGAAGAGTTGGCCATATCACAAAGCACAAGGTTAAGACTATGACAACCACACGGTGTATAGAATGCTCTAGGATTGCGTTCAAGTACTCTCGTTTGAACGCCTTTATTTTTGCCTTTCATGTTAGAGCCATTGTCATAGCCTTGTCCTCTTAAGTCACCAATATCAAGTTTAAGGTTAACCAATGCTTCTTGAAGTTTACCAAAAAGTCCCATCCCCGATGTATCATCCACCTTCAAGAATTCTAAAAAGAACTCTTTCACCATAATTGGACTTGTTGAGACATCCACACACCGTAAAACAAGAGACATTTGTTCTTGATGGCTTATATCCGGAGTACAATCAAGTATGACTGAAAAATATTTTGCCAGTGCAATCTTTGACACAATTGCACTTTTCACTTCCTCAGTTAACATTTGTATCAACTCATTTTGAATTTTATGACTCAAATAATGGTAATGAATCTCACCCTTTTCTATCCGCCGCAAGTGCTCTTGCATTGTTGGCTCAAATTCGGCAATCATTTCAACCATGCTTAGAAAAAGTCCATTGCTCGCTTGAAAAATCTTCTCATAGCTTCCACGAAAAGGCAAATTATTCTTCGCAAGGGTTTTCACAATTGCAATTATCATCAACAAAACCCGTCTCCAATGTTCTCTGTCTTTGTCAACTTGTTGTTCTATAGTTTTATCTATTGTTTGAAGCTTTCCCAATCTTTTCTCCAACTCAATCCATTTGCTCATGCAAGTAATGTGCTCGTTACCACTTTCATGGCTTCTAAGTCTTTCTCCAATATTCCTCCAGTCTTTAAATCCTTCAGTAGCCAATTGAGTCTTATTTCCCTCCTCCTTAAACAACTTGCAACAAAAGCAAAAAACTCTATCCAAAGCCTCCGAATATATAAGCCATTTTCTATCAACTTTTTCTCCATTTGACAAGTGCCGAATGTAATGAACAGAGGAGAAATGCCTAGAAGAGCTATCTTTGGGGAAGTTGACATCTTTTCTCATAGGACCTCTTTCGACTAATAAATCTCGCAATTTCTTGTCAATATTTTTCCAATTACCCGGGTCATCGATATTTGAAATTTCACACTCCACATACATCTCATCATCTTGATTGGCTTCCCCACTCTTAAATTCCACATTTCCTTCTTTTTCATTTACCAAATTTTCATTTTCCTCATTCACCAAATTTTCAACTTCTTCATTTTCCAAGTTGTGAACTAATTGTTCTGTAGATTTATCACTTTTAAAGAACTTGTCCATTGCTCCTCTTTGAGACTCAGCTAGTTGTTGGACTCTTTGCTTTTTTTTTTTCTTTTTTCATATCCAGACGGGTAACTTCGTTTCAGAGGCATGATAAGCTGAGACCCAAAAAAATGTATGTAAGTGACAAATGTATGTTAGCACAATCTATGTTCATAAATAGAAGCATGTTACTACAGCCCAACTTTTGTTATCCTTCTCTTTTTGCAGGACAAGCAAGCAAAAGAATGCAAAATATTCAGGAATTTAAAAGACACGGGGGTAAAAACTTTTGCAGTATGTATGGTAATTGGTAGAATAACCTTTGAGGATAATGGGAAGAAAAGGATGGGAGAAAAACATGCCCAAACTGTACTAACAAATATGTCCACACATAAAAACAGACTTGTTATTTGCAATATTTTACTTATCAGGACATCCCTAGTCAGGCAAAAGCTTCCAAGAAATGGCAATAATCCAAGCATCAGTACCTCACTCTAGGAGTAGAACAGCAGCTATAAAGGAGTAAAATATAAGAACGCAAAAGGAATCATTCAAGCAACATGAGAGCAAATAAAGGTGACGAGACTTAATTTTTTTTTTTTTTCAGAAGATTACAGCAAACAAAAAACAAAATAGCAATTAAACATGCCACTTCAGCAATTTCAATAGCAATATCTTAAATTTAATCACGCAGGATCTAAGAATCCCTTGCTGGAAGTAGCAGACACCATCTTCTTTCTATTTGTTAACATGATCGAAGCATAAATTATAGAGATAAGGGGGAGGAAGAGCAAAAGATAACTGCTTCAATTCTAAAATTAAGAACTATTAACAACTAAAATAAGAAACTGATCTGACAGCAAACTAAGATAGACCGCACTTCGAAAACAAGCTTTCCATGGTCTACGAACTGGTCTTTTTAAAATTACACCCTTTCCATCAAACACCATAACTTTGGCAATGATATAATTTTTACTATTCCAATTAAATTCTACAAAAGGAAATGATAACTGGGTAATAACATGAAACAGAAACTCAAGCACAAAGCAAGAAACAGCCACAAAGTTTAAGGCAAAGCAAGGATACAGCACAACGTTACATGTAATTCGAGTTGACTTATAGCAGCCAAGATTAGTCAACGTTGAGAAATGGTAACCCAAGATAGAAAAATAAGAGGTAATAGTCTGTTGATCTTCTTTCAGAACTGAAGAGAATAGTAATGATAACCGGACATCGACTAAATCATTGAAAGGAAGAAAGGCCCCTGCAGCTTTCAAGAGGGACAATAATCCAAAACCCACAGGTTCAAAGAGATGCCCATGCTGAATGTGAAAATTATACACCAGCTAATCAATTAGATTAGGTCAGAGACGGCCCTGTTTTTCATGGTTAGTGCACAATCAGAAACAAACAGAAACTCTCAACTTATATATGGAATACATACACACGCAAACAAACATATATACCTGGACTTGCCTTTGTGTGATTGGGGGCCCCTGTTTTGGGCTTTTTGTGGGGGCCCTTTGCCACCGCCTGGTGGGCTTGGCCACAGGGCCGGGCCTGTGTAAGAGAGATCATAGGTGGAATCAAAGAGAAGGAGAAACCAAAGAGGCAGACAAAGAAAGTACTGAAGGCCGCCATGTTTCTTTGCTATTTGCTTTTCCAAATTACAATCATTTATAATTAGAGAGACGGAGAAACCAACGAGGATATTGTTTGCATGAGAGTTACCTGTCACTTGTACTATTAAAGAAAATAATCGAGGAGACTACATGCATGAAAGTCACGTGTCACTTATACTAAAGGTAGACTGAATGCATGATAGTCACGTGTCAGTCATATTAGAAGGAAAAACTGTCGAGGAGATTATATGCATGGAAGTCACGTGTCACTTATTCTAAAAGTATGTGTGTTTTAGTTTTAGAATGCTGCAATAAAAAATTTATTATTGTAATGGTAGATAAAAAGACAAGATTTAATTAAATTTCATTGATTTTGTTAATAATATTTATTAATTCAATCAGATGTATCTTGATTAAATTTTAATCTTTCATCTCTCCACCGTAGTTTCTGCGACTGCAATGAATTTTCTACCGAAATTGCTTAAAACTATGTGTTTTATTGTTATGTATGCGTCTTTCTAAAAATTTTAAAATATATTAGCAAAAATTCTACGCTTTACTGCAAGTATATAAGTAAGTTTTTCATCGTTAAAATTAAGTGTATATAATATTTACAACTAATTATTATAAGTTTAAAATTTAACTAATAAATTAATTTGAACAACATCAAATTATCATAACAGTTTTAACGAATCACTAAAAACTCAAACGTATAATGAAAAATTAATGATACATGTCAATTAAACATAAATGCACACAATTAATATATGATAATAAAAAGGAAGATGACTTAGTAAAAAAAAACAATTATTTGAAAACACGTGTAAATAACTAAAGTTCATAAAAGTTTGAATATGTAAAAAAATAAATTAAAGTCATTTGTTTAAAATTATTACTATTAAACTATGTTAAGTCAATTCAATAACTCATCAATTAATGCAAAATGAGATTTAATGTTTCAAACACCACAAAAATAAAAAATAAATAAATAGAATATAAAAAATCTTTTAATTTGTCAATGACAACATATATATTAATTAATCCATCCAAAATAACTATAGAAATAAAAACATATTAACTCAAGGTATTTATTTTTTACTAACTTACTTAAGGCATTTTAACATAAATTTAAAATTTGTAGAAATTTTATTCTTAAACTTAATATTTCAAAAAAAAATTAAAATCTAATCCTTTGTTTTCAGTCAAAACTTTATAAAGTTTTTGATGTCAAATAAATAAATCAACAATCAATATATCAAGTAGGATACTAAAATAATCGTAATATATAGTCATGAATAATAAGTGTAATAAAATAAAATATTAAAATATTAAATGAAAACTCAAATTATAATTTAAACGCAAAATCTTTTTTTTTTTTGTCTCTGAATGGGAAGATGACTAACTTTGAAACAAATTTATTGCAAATTGAGAAAAGAATTTCATGATCTTTAATTAAAGATGAACTTAAGTCCACTAATTTGTAAGAAAGAGAGAAAATTAAAAAAGTATGAAGAATAATGAATGAAATGGAGGTAATGATCGGTTCGATTTTGAGTGAGCTAACTTCAACATTCTTAGATTGCGTTTGATTAAAAAAAAAAAAAATTCTTATATTTAAAAAATAAGAGGTTCCAGAGTCTCCTAACTATCAGATAAAGTTTCTATTAAGAGCAAAGCCTACATTTCATCATTCAGAACTTTATTAACAGAAGCTAATTGATTTACCAGACTCTGAAAATTGCTCATGTGCTTTGTCATGTAGCTACCATCCTTATACTTTTGATTAGTAAGTCTCCACATTACCAGTGCTTTGTTTCAGCCAATCTTACGTTCATACATATTCTCTAACTTCTTCTAGATTTCATAAGCATCAGTTTCCTTGGCCACATGATAAAAAATACTTATATCAATCTGTTTTCTTATCATCCCTACTGTCTTTCTATTTATCTTAACTCATTCTTCATCTTTTCTATCAGCCGGTTTAACCCCTTTTATTTTTAATAGGATCAACCAAATCCTTGCAATAAAGCAAATCCTCCATCAACTGCTTCCAAATTGGGTAGTTTGATGAATTTAATTTAGGCATGCCACTATGAGAGTCTTCCATTTCACTAATATAGGGCTGGATTTTTCTGAAAAATCTTCACAAAAGTGTCTGGGGGAGCAAAAAAACTTTAGGAGGGCTTATCTGACAAGTTTCAGAAAAATAGGGGCAAATCTGTAAATTTTCAGGGGTGTTTTTGAAAACTTTTCAAAAATTTGGGGCTTTCTGCAATTCTAGAAACTTTTTCTCTAGCAGAGGAATAAAATAATCACACACAATAACTAAGAGAAACGTGTCAGGCAGTGATTAGCTGACTTAGAAAATTGTGTTGTGTGTGCCATGTGTCCTTTTATTACTGGATGATTACACCACTTTGCCATGTGTCAAAATATAATTGGTACAACAATTCTCACAAATTTACAATTCCACATGACTATTTCTGATTGGGCCAAATTTATACAATCTGATACAACAATGGGTCCCAAGTGCTGATGTGGCAATGCGTTGTTAATGTGTCAGTGTTTTGATGACGTGGCACCTAATCTGGTGGTTGACGCGACTGATGATGTGGTAGTGGCTGATGACACTGCAGGAGTGGTCCGCGGCTGATGACGTGGCGCAGCGTAAGCGCTTCAATCCGTGGCAAATCTTATTTCTAATCTGAGAAAAATAATAAATCCTCCAAGTGCTTCAAATGGGATTCGAACCTTGATTAGGGAAAAGGAAAGATGAGCACTTTTCCATTGAGCCAGACTAGTTCTTACGCCAAGGTTTCACTTCAAAATACATATCAAGTATCAACTGTTTTGTCTTCCCTAAATAACCAATTTGCAGGTTGTCTTCTTCGACCACGGTGAAAGATTCAGGAAACTTCGACTGACGATTACAGGCTCATCCGGGTCCCGATTTCAACACCGTTTGAACTGATGTGTTCCTCTCGACAAGACCCACAATCATATGGACAGAGAACACAAAATATTTATATATATATATATAAGCTGGCTCTGATACCACTCATTAGGGAAATTAAAGCAGAAAAATAATAAAGGCAACACATAAGAAAATTACGTGGTCTGACACTCTTGACCTACATCCACGGGCAGGAACAAAATACAAATCCACTATATGATCACAATGGTAGATACAAGAATTATCTTTGCATTTCCTTCTATCTCTCTCTGGATTATCTGAACCAGAATGCAACACCCTCTCTCTCTCTGTATCTCCTCACCTTCTTCTTGCATGCACAAAACATCTCTTCCTTTTATTAACAATGGTCAAAGGGAGGTAGGTAGGTAATTAACACACTCACCTAATAACAATACACCTCAATAAATGAGGGAAGACTTTGGGAAAATACATAGTAATAAATTGGTGAGAACCCAGCAAATCTCCCCCTCTGAACCCATGTAAAGAGGGAATACTGATTGACTAGCTTCATCTGGTACCCATGCTGACACTGTCTCAGCAAAATAAGAACTTATCTCTGGAAATAACTTTGGTCAACATATCTGCAGGATTTCTGATCTGTGTGAATCTTTTCAAGCTTCAAAAGCTCCTTATCCATAACCTCGCATATCCAGTGATAGCGAATGTCAATGTCTTTCATCCGGGAATGATACATGTCATTCTTACTCAAGTCAAGTGCACTCTGACTGTCACAGTGTACCACATACTAACTCTGATCCTGATCCAGTTCTTGGAAGAATCTCTTCAACCAAGGTATTTCTTTACATGCTTCTGCCATAGCAATATACTCAGCCTCTGTAGTGGATAATGCTATACATTTTTGCAACTTTGACTGCCATGAGACGGCTCCCCCTGCAAAAGTAAACATAAAGCCTGAAGTGTTTTTCCTGTGATCAAGGTCTCCTGCCATATCTGCATCTGTGTAGCCTTCCAAGACTGGTTCTGATCCTCCAAAACACAAGCATAACTTTGAACTACCCTTAAAATATCTCAGTATCCATTTCACAACTTCCCAGTGTACTTTTCCTGGATTTGAAAAAATATACTGATAATACCAACAGCATTAACAATATCAGGTCGAGTGCAAATCATGGCATACATCAAACTTCCTACCGCAGAAGAGTAGGGAATACGATCCATCTGATCTCTGCTTTTCTGATCATTTGGACATAACTCCTTACTCAATTTGAAGTGGTCTGCGAAATGAGTACTAACTGGCTTAGCACCATTCATGTTGAACCTATCAATCACCCGTTCAACATATTTTTCTTGTGACAACCAAATTTTTTTTTATTTTTTATCACGGACTATCTGTGTACCGAGAATTTATTGTGCAGGACCCAAATCTTTCATCTCAAAGAACTTTGACAACTCTAACTTCAGCCTCTTAATCATCCCTAAACTCTGGCCAACAATGAGCATATCATCAACATATAGCAACAAAATGACAAACTTGCCATCAGAAAATCTTTGGATATAGACACATGGATCTGAATATGTTCTTCTGTATTCGTGACTCACCATAAAAAAGTTAAATTTCTTGTACCACTGCCTGGGTGCTTGTTTTAAACCATACAGACTCTTTTTCAACTTGCAAACTAGATGTCCTTTACCTTTGACTTCAAAACCTTCTGGTTGCATCATATAAATTTCTTCCTCCAAATCACCATGAAAAAGGCAGTCTTAACATCCATCTATTCCAACTCAAGATCCATCCCAACAGCTAAAGCAAGTATCATCCTGACTGAAGTCATTTTCACAAATGGAGAGAATATCTCATCAAAGTCTATTACTTTCTGTTGACTAAATCCTTTGACGACTAAACAAGTCTTGTACCTGGCCAATTTTCCAGTTGCTTCCTTCTTAAGCTTGTAAATCCATTTGTTTTGCAAAGCTTTCCTTCCTGGAGAAAGTTTGACTAACTCAAAAGTCTTATTTTGAAGCAATGAACTCATCTCTTCTTGCATGGCTTTCATCTAGTTATCTTCGTCATTGTGCATTCTAACTTCCTTATAGTTTTCAAGCTCCCCATCATCAATAAGCAAAACATACTCAAATTCTGGATATCGAACATTTGGCCTTCGATCCCTGGTTGTCTTTCAACTTGTGTTTCTAGTAGAGTAGAAGTCTCCCCTGATCAACATTCTCGGTACCCTGCTCATCCATAACATCATCAGCAATACTCCTCAAACTCACAAGAAGTATACTCACCACCATTATCTGTTCGGAGACATTTCAACAATTTACGCGTCTCTCTTTCAACCATAGCATAAAACAACCGAAAATAATGAAAAACTTCATCTTTAGATTTTAGAAAGTACACCTAAACTTTCCTAGACCTGTCATCAATAAAGATCAGGAAGTACTTATTACCACTAATAGACTCAACCTCAATTGGACCACAGACGTCCGAATACACCATGTCTAACACATTCGACTTTCTTTTAGAAGAAGAACTGAATGACACCCTATGCTGCTTACCAAACAAATAATACTCACAAGTACTTAATCCTATAGAGTTATCAAGAGGTATAAGGGACCTCTTAGCAAGCATATGCAAACCTTTCTCGCTCATGTGAGCAAGCCTTCTATGCCATAAGTTAGGAGAAGACCCCCCTTCTGCAGTATTCAAACTATCTGGACAAACCTTCATATAGGTTTTATACAAATTTTCAGAAATCAACCCTCGAGTAACTACTAAAGCCCCCTTTGTCAACTTCCATTTTTCATCACCAAAATGGCTAGTGAACACCTGGCGATCCAATGCAACTCCGGAGATCAGATTTAGGTGCAAGTCTAGAACATGCCTCACATCCTTCAGTAATACTGAACATCCAGCACTGGTACGAACAAGAACATTTCTTATCCCAACAATCTTATAATAGCTAGTGTTTCCTATTTTCACAACACCGAAGTCTCCCGCTTCATGAGAGACGAAAAAGTTCTTGTCAGGAGTTGCATGAAAAGAAGCTGCAGAATCCACGATCTATTCAACTGCTGAATCTATCACCTGAATGCACTGATCTTCTTTAAGTGATAGCAAGATAATATCTTCAGTAGTCACTGCAGTATTGTTGTCTTCTTTCTTCTCTATATTGCCCCCTTGTCTCTATTCACTCTTCAGTTTCCAGCAATTTCTCTTCATTTGACCCTCTTTACCACAATGGTAACATCTATACTTGGGTCTAGACTAGCTGTGGTTTCCAGATTGGCCATGTTGTTTGGACTTGCTGCAATCAAAATTGCCTCTGCGGTGTCTACTCTTACTCCTGCCTCGTCTTTGATTTCTGTTCTCTGTGACAAGGGCTTGGGATGACAGAGAGTCCATCTCCTTTCTTCTTGCCTCTTCATTCAACAAGGCATCCTGAACCATATCCATGTTCATTAATCCTCCAGGAGTAGCATAGCAAAAGATGCAGCATTTTGCTTATGTTGTTATCTGTTTAAGCCTGAACATGGTGGAAAGGGTGGTGATTCATTTGTTGATCAAGGATTTACAAATTAGAAAACAAAAAAAAAAAAAAAGCTAAATATACATGTTGGAGACCATAACAGTAGACATAGTAAATGTGTGATGGTTTGTGAGAATTTGCTAAAACAAAGTCAATATATTGAAATGTGTTTGCTAAATCAATCTGATCAAGCTCGAATTGATTATCGTATTCGCTTGACGACATCGGTTGATTGTATCAGGTTTCTTTTATGTCAAGGCTTATTTTTCTGTGGTCATGATGAATCAGTTCAATCAAAAAATCCAGAAAACTTCCTTGAACTTCTACAGTGGTTATGCAGACCACGATGAGATTATCAAACAAATTGTATTGAAAAATGCTCTTGAAAATGATAGCTCCTACAATTCAAAAAGATATTATGAATTCTTATGTAGTTAAGACCACAAATGCTATCCTAAAAGATATGGGAGATGAATTATTCTCTATCTTAGTTGATGAGTCCTGTGATATATCAGTGAAAGAACAAATAACAGTTGTTTTACGTTACGTGGACAAAAGATGATGCATCATTGAGCATTTTTTAGGAATTGTACATGTTGGAGATACTACTACCTTATCACTTAAGGCAGTCATTGAATCTCTTTTTGCTACACATGGATTCAGTATGTCAAGTTTGTGAGGCCAAGGTTATGATTATGATGGAGGTAGTAATATGCAAGGCAATGGTCTGAAAACTTTGATTATGTTGGAGAATGAATTTGCTTTTTATGTCAAGTGCTTTGCTCATCAACTTTAATTGACACTTGTAGCAGTTGCAAAAAAACATAGAAGATTAGTTCATTTTTTAATTTAGTTACAAATTTATCAAATATTGTTGGAGTCTCTTGTAAAAGAAGGGATATTTTACGAGAAAAACAGTTTGAAAAGGTATTTGAAGGAATTCGTAGTGGTGAAATTATGACTGGGTGGGATTTGAATCAAGAAGCAATATTGAAAAGAGTTGGAGACTCACGTTGGGGTTCACATTATTATACATTGTTGAGTTTGATTGCATTATTCTCCTCAGTGATTGATGTGCTCGAAGTTGTAGAAAATGATAGAGCATATTCAGATCAAAGGGTAGAAACAAGTGATGTATCAGATGCCATTCAGTCTTTTGAATTTGCATTTAAGTTGCACTTAATAAAAACTGTGTTGGGAATTACAAATGAGTTGTCACAAGCATTACAAAGGAGAAATCAAGATATTGTAAATGCCATGACTCTTGCCAATGTATCCAAGCAACGACTACAAAATTTGAGAGATGATGGATAGAAAAATTTCACGGATGAAGTTTCATTGTTTAGTAGTAAACATGACATAGTTGTTCCAAACATGGAAGATTTATCTGTACTTCGAGGAAGATCACATCGCAATGCTCAAGAAATCACAAATCTTCACTATTATCAAGTTGATTTATTTTATACAGTGATAGATATGCAACTTTAAGAATTGAATAGCTGTTTTAATAAGGTGAGTATGGAGCTATTGTTGTGTATGATATCTCTTGATCTGAGTAATTCATTCTTTACTTTTGATAAGAGAAAGTTGATTCGTTTTGTAAAATTTTATCCACGTGATTTTTCTCCATTAAATCTCATGATACTTGAAAATCAACTTGAGACCTATATTGTAGATATGATGTCCAATGATAAATGTTCTCAAGTAATGGGGATTGGTGGACTTGCTCAAAAATTAGTTGAGACAAAAAAGGATACTGTTTATCCATTAGTATACTTGCTAGTGAAATTGGCCCTGATCTTATCAGTTGCAACCGCATGGTTGAGAAAGCTTTTTCTGCAATGAATGTTATAAAGACTTCAATACGTAATCGTATGGAGTTGAATGGTTGTTTGGTGATATACATTGAAAGAGACATATTCGAAATCATTGACAATGAAGCTATTTTGCAACGTTTTCAGAATATGAATGAACGAAAATGATTGTTGTACCTTGTTTTGTTGACTAAAAGTTATTTTGTGTAAGAAACTTTTGATATAAATGTATAGTATTTTGTATTTTATCGTATTTTATGAATTTATTTAAAATTTAAAATTTTACTTATAGTTAGGCCTACACTAACCCTAATTCCTGAGTCCACCACTGATCTCACACACACACACACAAGTGTGAAAGGAAGTTGGGGGAGAAAGATAGATACCAATGACAAATTTAAACAATTCATTTTCAAGGAACGCGTACTTGTTTCACATTGGCAACACCTTCCAAACTCTGCATATAAAGGGATAAAATAAAATAAAATTATGCGATTTTTTTATTTTTAATAAAATAAAAGGAATTTTTAAAAAATTTAAATTTTTATTCACAATACAAATTACATAATTATAACTTTTATAAATTTATTTATATTAATTTATATAATTCCAAACACACCTTCTATGATTTGAATTGATGCATAATCCAACCTTCTCAGGAAGTTTTCAACCCAAACAATTTCATTAAGGTTGGAAAAACTGCTTGATTTTATCTCTACCTTTGCGTTAACCGCTGGCCCACAAATATTTCTGTCCACAAATATTTCTGTCATTAGTTATTTGGTCGCCAGCACAAATTTACTATAATGGACATTCTTGGAGGGGCCGCGAACCATAATACTAATTTCTCTTTCTTAAGAGACTAAAAAGAAATTCTAATAAAATAAAAATAATAATATTTTCATACGATTAACCACACCAAAATAGAATGGAATATACCAAAATAAGAAAGACGTTGGGATAATTTATCATTAGGTATTTAGTACATTTAGATTTTTGTATAGTCGAATTCAAGTAATATCTATTTATAATGTTACATATCAATGTTTGATGAAGTAAAAAATACAATAAAATAAGATAAATTATGAGTTCGTAATTTATACAGTGAGATAAAATTTTAAAAATTTTAAATTTTTTAACAAAAATTATCACACTAAACGCTTTTTATGATTGGTTGATTGCCTGACTGTATTTTTCTTTTTTTAATTTTTTTATAATTGATTGCCTGACTGTTGCAATGGCGATAAGATACTAGCCCACAATTTTCCAAGTTTCAAATACAGGAAGTGACATGTAACATAGATAGAAGTAAAGCAGATTTGAGAGCCTCCACACACACACACATAGGGTCTCCGTCCAATACCATTGTGACACATGATATTTCACCCAAAAAAAAGGGAAAATTGAAAATGAAAAAGAATCACCCATATGGTTTAACTGCCACATTGTAAGATAGTGACCGAATTCTAATGCAACTTAAATTTTAAAATGGTATTTGGTTTATTTTTTATTTTTTATTTTTATTTTATATGTTTTATATTTTAAAAATTTTAAAATAAGAAAAACAAAAATTATTTTATTTTACTTATTTTGAGACTTTTTTTTATTTTAAATTAAAAATATTCAAAATATTTTTTTATTATTTTCTATGTCATGTATAAACTCATTTTCTGTTTATTAGAACAAATTTTAAAAATACAAGTGACCAAACGTAGTTTTAAACTGTTTTTCTTTTTTTCAAAATTATAAAATAAAAAATGAATTCAAAATAAATAAAAAAAATTAAAATTAAAAAAATAAATCAAATGCCACCTAATTTTTTTCTGTAATTATTTCTGTTCGCATTGCCATCCAATTAATAAATCAAATGTCACCTCTCCATCAATGGATGGATTTGCTGAATGCATATGTTTATTAATAGGGAGATGCAGCTAGCAAAAACTGTGTAATGAAAAATTTAAACAAGTCATGGTCAAACCTTGCAAACATAACCCAATACGTTTCGAAACAGGGAAAAACACCAAGGCCTCGTTTAAATAATTAAGAATTTTAAATAACTAAATTTAAAATTAAATTATATTAAACTATTAGTGATAGAATTAATTTATATAACAATATATAAAATTTTTTTTAATTATTACTACCAAATTAGTGGTGTTAACACTACTTAAAATGGTAAAACCACTATTATGAAACATCTCGGATAATTCAAATTACTCATAAAATTATTACGTTAACACTGTTTGAAAATTGTGAATTTAATAAGATTTAATTTTCCTTTTTAGTGAAAATGCCTACCAATTATTATGTTTGTAACCAAAATAAGATCTTATTAGCTGCATTTAATTTTATTTCATAATTTAAATTTTGAAATTTCTATACCATTTGAAATCCAACCAAAAAAAAAAATAGAATTTAATAAAAATTCATTATTTTCTTAAACTATTTAAATAAATAGACAAATTTACTCTCATGTATCATATTTACCATATTTTCTCTTTTCTACTAAATGGTCAAAGTTAATCTCTCATTTAAATCAATTCAATTCAATTTTTAAATTCAAACATATGCTCCAAATAAAAAATTTCGACTTCATTTGATTTATTTTTCTATTTTTTATTTTTAAATTTTGTTTTCTATTTTCTGTTTTGAACTCATTTTTCATTTTAAACTCTTGAAAACAAGGACAACAGTTTAAACACATTTAGTCACTTGTGT
>JAVXUM010000030.1:15077105-15096086 GCA_035590655.1 Pouteria glomerata
TTTCATTTTATATCACCCTAAACATATTCTTACTTTATATATATATTGCTCTTGTTTTTTAAAAATATGAATTTTGAATAATGAACAAAATGTAAAAATTAAAGAAATTAATATTTAAATGCAGGATATTATTAAGAGAGGTTAGGCACGTTGAAATGTGTTAAAAAATTTTAAAAATTATTAAAAAATTTTTTCACTGCACGAATTATGAATTTACAATTTACTTCATTTTATTTCAATTTTTTATTATATCAAATACCCTCAAAATAAGAGATATGTAAAAATAAAGATACGCATTTAAACTCGATTTTAATTTCTCTTTCCCCGTGATACTTGATTAACGATTATGCAGGACAAAATTCAATATTTTATTACTTTGATTAGTTTCATACTTTCGCCCTTTGCGGTTTTCCAAGTAGAAGTGATCAGACAGCATAAAACACCAAAGAGACTTCGTTCTTCTTCCATGTGCAAACCCAAAATTAGCACTCACCCCCTTTAATCAAGTGCCTTCAACGACAGTGCTGGTACTGATCAAGACTGTCAATTACTGCCAGGGGACGCCCAAAATCCCCAAATTTTCCGTCCTTTTAACCTATGATTATGCGTTCTGATGCACAATTCCATAAAGTTCAGTTCTTTTGGTTATATTTTCACGATCCTACTGCCCTTTATTGTTTTTCATTTTGTATTTTTCTTTTTGATTTGTTCCTTAAAGTTTATGACTTTCCTCTAGGCACCAGCACGTTCTTTTTTGTTGCTTGAATGCAAAATTTTTCATCATTATATATATGTATATATAATTTTTGAAACTTGTCATTACATGTATAGATACATAGATATTTTCTTGTTTCTCCATTTACTTGTTTCTGGAAATCTTAATTGTTAATCTAGATGCATTTTCACCTTCAAAAGCTCTGGTGTTCTCAAAAAGGAAAGTGAGGGGAGCTCAAGATACATCACCTATCGCAAAAGATATACAGAACAATAGATCCTAATCTACTGGGTACTTTAAGGATTTGTTATAGATTATTTATGCTATTGTGGTTAGTTTGATGACTCATTCTAAGATATAATTTTTTCTCTATTATGATGTTGGAAGAAAATTTGTGTTTGGATAGTTTTTATTTTTATCAGTTTATTCCCCACTGCAAGTTAAGCAATAACTTTTGCTTAGTGGCATTTTGAGATTGATCCCAATTGGTTTCTGTTCCAATGTACTACTACATGTAGTTTATCATATTCTCCAAGATTATTTTGATTTGATGAAAAGTAAACTCATGTGATAGGTTTCTTGAAGAAAGAGCAAAAGTTGAGATGGATGAGGAGATGATTTTGTTGGACAATGTTATGCCAGTGGAGATTGCACTTAAAAGGGAGATAGAATACAGGAGGAAGCTGGAGGCATTGCGAAATCAGCAGAGTGATTCTACAAATGATGATTTTCGTCTCCAGGTAGCTTACGAAGAACTAGTCCCACAACCATCCACCATTGACCTTTCACACAGTTCGTTATGGAATTAGGGTGAAATTTTGTGTGTTTGGGAAATACTTGAACTTTAGTGCTATGTTCGGAACATGGACTTGTGGAAGAAAAAGAAAAATGATGGGAAATTAAAATTACTAATTTGTGCAATTTTTGTACTTAACCAAGTAAAAGTTAAATTCCTTTTTTGGATAAATATTATTCATTTTAGCCTCATTTTTCTAACCTAATAAAAAAAACGAAATAAATTTGACATTTTCACTTCATTTTGTATTCCTACTGTTTTATTTTTCAGTTTTCCTTTCCTTCCACATATCCATGTTCCAAATATAGCCTAAAGGTTTCTGCATCATTTTCCCCAATGTGCAATAAGGATGTTCTATTTTATGTTATTGACTTCAAAAACCTAATAGATAAACAAAATGTTCTTTATTCAATATATATTTTAGAAAAGGATCCTTGAGAATCAAGGATTCCTGTTTCTTCCCATGTGCTCAAGAGAGGAGTAATCTAAATTATTTCATGTCATTGTAGTTTGTTACTGAAATACACTATGCTACTAAATTTATACTCTCTCTCTCTCTCTCTCTCTCTCTCTCTCTCTCTCTCTATGTGTGTGTGTGTATGAATGCTTTTCCTCAACAATTTTTTTTTTTTTTCAAATTATTCTTACAAATGCTTAACTTGAGATTTAAGTGGAAGCAAATCTCATTGTAGTAGGAGGTTTTAAGTCTAATGATATTCTGGTCCTTGTTTCTTGAAAAGATACCTACTTAGCATGACATCCAACTTTCCTCATTTGCTAGAACTAGTGAGGATCATAGTTGCCTAATTTGTTGAAACCCCCTCCAATTCACGTACTAAACAGGGTGCGTTCGCAAATGGAAGACCTATCGTGATGTTTATAGGGAGATAAGAAAAAACCTAGCATCGTTCTTAAGAGGGGAAAGAGATAGAGTGTCAGCTTGCCTGAAATCGATGCTTGCTATCGCTTCCATCACTGACAGCTATTTCCTTTCATCACCACTCGTTGTCGCCCCTCAATGCCATCGCCAATTGTCGCCCCTCGATGCCGTTGCCGGTCATCAATTGAAGCTTCATAGGCTTTGCCAGACTCATCACCATCTCATGGCCATTGTTAATGAGGATTGAATTTAGGCTGTGTTTGCTTTGGGGGATTGGATGATGGGGGATAAGTGATACCATGGGATAATATATGAGATTGAATAAAAGATGAGGTTAATTTTTTATGTGGGATTATTTTTTTGATGTTTAGTTGGTGATATATAAAGTGGGATAAAAGATGTGACTTGATATGTAATGTAATAGAAAATAATTTTGAACATTTAGATCTTGGTAGGAAATAAATCCGGAGGTGGAGTATTAATAATACCACCACCCCTGTGGGATAACGTATCTGGCCTTTCACTAGATTATCAATCCAATCCGTGGGTTCCCCGGATTGCCCCAAAACTCAAACAAACATTGCACATGTTTGGGGCCCACGGATTGTCAGTCCAATTTTGCCTTTCTATCCCGCTATCAAACACGACCTTAGATTTGTCTAGTCTCATTTGCTGAATGGTCTAGTCTCGTTGATTGAAGTTTTGTTTGGAGTTGTTTTTTATTTGGTAAAAAGTAATAAAGATGAAAGCTAAATGGTCTTGTTGTTTGATTGAATCTTTTTTTAAATTATTTTTTATTTGGTAAAAAGTAATAAAGATGAAAGAGATAATTGATATATAGATATATTTGGTTGAAGATCTGTAATTAATTTAATATGTATATATATTTGGTTTGATAAAGGACTCTACGACTCCCTTTGCTTTTTTGAAGTCAAGATTCACTTTGTAACTTATTTTTTAAATCATGATAAGAGATTCTTTGACTTCCTTATCAGATATGAATTTTATTACAAAAAGGTAAATAAAATTAAAATCTAATTGAATATTAAAGTGTTTGGGGAAGGGGATGAACTTGGTAGGGTCTAGCTTTCTGGGAATTATGCTAGCCCTTAACTATGGTGAGGGTCATCAGAGTCTGGTGGAGGGGTGAGAACCAAGGTAGTTTGGAATAAGAGAGAGTATGTTGGTTGTAGTAGTGAAGTATGGATGATAAGTAATGAACTCTCTAGAGGAGGAAGGTTTAAACGAGGAGGAATCCTTTTGGACAGAAATCAAAGCAATGTACTTGTTAGGCGGGTGTTTAGTCTTGATTTGGTGCGCCCCTGTTGGATAAGAATTCCCCCTAGAAATCTCTTTCTAGACCAGTTGAGGAAACTCCAATGGTCCCTTAATTCTAGCTACCAATTCATTGAATCCTTGATAATCCCGTGTGAGGATATATCCATTAGAGGAATTCTCGGACCTTATTTCAAGTCCAAGTAAAAGATGCTCTGTTGGAAGATTCTGCCATGGTCATAGTATCATGTGGTTTTCTGACGTCCATTTAACAAGTTCTGGGTAGTATGATTGTGCTGCAAGGGATACAATGTACTTAGACATTGCTTGAAAGTTTTGAGATTTATTATATAAAATATAATTTAATTAACTTGAATTTTTATTCTTTTAAATTAATATAAATAATTATTTTGAAAGATATATATTACAAATAACTAAATAATATAATCAATTTAATAACTAAACAAGGCACCAATTTGTCATCTAGGAGTACACTAGACTCATATTTATGACTTTGCAAGAGGGAATAGTTCCAAAAACAAAGGAAAAGGATTTTCATGTAAAATTGATGTGTTTTTAGTATTTTGACTTTTGGTATACACTTGAGACTTGTTTCTATTTATGAATTCTTTTTAAGTTTAAAATGATTAAACTATTTACAGCTCATTTTGGGTACTAGTATAGTGATTTAAATGAAGTTTTATTTTTTATATGATTTCTTTTACCATGTTTATTATTGCTATTCAACACCCCATACATATTTTATAATACAAATTATGCATATTTACATATTTTATAATACACATTATGCATATTACTTAGAATATTGCGTATTGAACCAAATAAAAATTCAAAGCGAATTGCAATCTAAAATAGCATTTCAGTTAAGTATACCTCAACCATACCACCTACTTGCTAAGATACCATACCACGAATTTGAACCCTTACCACATACTAGATTGATCCATGAACTGGGTAACTATGGTTAGGATGCTATATTTGATTCGTCATTCGATGCCTAGTTTCAAAAATCTGAATTACCAACGATAGACGTAACTTATCATGTAGGCATTCAACATACTGACTGTGGCTGCCTCCCTCTGCCGTGCTACAATAACTTCTGTCACTTCAGTGTGTCGATTGGAGGACAGGTTGGTTTTGGATATTATTTGTGGTATCTGGGCTTATAATGAATCATCACTAGTTGAGCGTATTAAGTGGATATTATACGTAATCATGAATTGAAGAAGAAATAAATCCAGTCATATCAGTTTTTAAATGTCCACATTCCACTCAGTACGATTAGATCTATTGGATATTTGAATTTTCTGCAGTCCTGCCAGTGGCTGAACTGAGTTTGGATGCAGATAAAGGACGTTGTGCAATGAAACATACAAGCCCCCAAGGAATTTTACTTATTTGCTTGGAATCATTTACTTTAAACTCTGGAATTGAGTGAATTTGATCAGGGATGTGCG
The DNA here is from genome assembly GCA_035590655.1 of Pouteria glomerata. Lineage (NCBI taxonomy): Eukaryota > Viridiplantae > Streptophyta > Magnoliopsida > Ericales > Sapotaceae > Pouteria > Pouteria glomerata. The sequence continues at coordinate 15,082,250 of JAVXUM010000030.1, forward strand.
GCAACTGACATATCATATATATGTTTGGTGTTGAGGAGCATAAGCATCATGACATTTCATTTGGGACAAGAGGGCCTCTTCCATGTAATTTTTCAGTTTTTCCATTGATTTTAAGTGAACCCAAAATTTATTCAATGTCCAAAACCTGGTTTCCATTATCCAGGTTAGGAGTATTTTCATCTTTTGATATGGTAGTATGATAATATTTGAATCAACTGTGATTTTTCGGGGCATTAACATATTTTTTTGTCTGCACATTTTTTTCATTTCAATTTGTACCAATCTTTAGTTTTGTGACTGTCTGGCTCTTTGCAGTGTAATAATGCATATGAGAGTGATTCAGCAGCAAGTTGATTTCTCAAATTAACATTTTCTATTGAAACTTGAAAGTTCCCCCCCCCCCCCCTCTCTACTTATTGAAATTTTTAATTTTTGGCCTTCTTAGTCGATAGAACTGAATTGATCTCCACCCATTAGACTGTTCTCCTCCTTCTTCCTCTCTCTCTGTGTATTTTTTTTAATGTTTTAATTGCTCATTTCAGGTGACTGTTCCAAGTCTAACAGGAACAGAGGGAACAAAGGCTTCTTCTAATTCTTCTTCTAATTTCCGATTTCAGGGGCCACATCTAAGTCCAGTAAGAGCAAAGAGAAAAGCACCATCTTCTAACTCTCAAGGCTTTTGTTCGTTGCCACCTTCTTGCAGTCACCAAGCACTCCAAACACAACCAGCTGGCCTTGCTTGCATGGTTTGCATTTTGTCCTTCTCACTCTATATTACCTCTAGCAGCACTCACACACATTTGTGATCTTCAAAGGCATTGCCATTTTCTTTGTAGATTGGGGACATTTGCATTTCAATTTGTAACCATCTTTAGGTTTGACTATTTGGGTCTTGCAGCGCAATAGTGTGTATATGAGTGATGAATAGCAAGTTGATGTCCTCAAAGTAGGGGTGAAACGAGCTGTGCTGAGTTTTAACTTATTCGAGCTCGGCTTAACCTATTTATACTGAGAGCTCAAACTCAGTTTGAACTTTTATATAGATTCGAGCTCGGCTTGATGAAGAATAATTTAGGCTCGAGATCGGCCTCAAGTAGCTCAATTAAACCAAAATGGTGTTGTTTTAGTCTAAAATATAATAAATGAAATATTATAAAAAATATTATAAAGATACTATTAAAAAATATTAAAAAAAAATATAAAAAATATATATAGTGTTTTACTGAGCCGGCTCGCGAGCTTTCAAGCCTAGCTTTTCTAGGATCGAGCTTGAGTTTGATTCTAAACAAACCACAAATCGAACTTGTTTTAGTCATGAACTAAGTTTAAGCTGAGCTCAAACAGTTCAAAAAAAAGCTTGACTTGTTTCCAACCCCTACTTCAAAGTTGTAAATTTTTCCTTTCTTAATTACTAGAGCTGAATTGATATCCACCAGTTAGATTCTCTTCTTCTTCTCTTTCTCCTTCTCCTTCTAATTTGTCTTCTAATTTCCTATTTCAGGGGCCATATCCAAGTCCAGTAGGAACAAATAGAAAAGCACCATCTGTTAACTCTCAAGGCTTTTGTTTGTTGCCGCCTTCTTACAGTCACCAAGCATTCCAAAAACAACCTGCTGGTCTTGTTTGCTTGGTTTGCAGTTTGTCTTTCTCTACTCTATATTACCTTAAGCAGCACTGCACAAGTCTCGCGCATGGGGACAAATTATTACAGATGAAGAAATGGGGAATTTCTTTAGGCAACCATATATGCTGTAAACTCTGTAATGCACCGTGCTCAAGCGTACTTGTATTAGAGCAGCACCTTAATGGGATAAAGCATGCTGCTTCCTTGCAAGAGCTTGAGAATGTGAAACTGGGGAGAGAGGCAGAGGCAAAGCTGCATATTTTCAATGAAAGCACTGGAACTGAAGATGCATTTGTTCGCAAAGAAGAGAGAAAAGGCCTGGAGAGTGGAGATTCAAGTGACTAGGGATTGACATGGCCCTTGTAATGCCATTTCCTTCATTTGCTCCTTTATTCTCTAGGAGTTAAATAAATCTTCTTGTCTACACTGACTGAAGATTTCAATATTTAGATATTGACAGAGTATATGTTTTTTTTTTGTTTCTCAGATATGTGTTGAAGTTAGATCTTCTTATGTATTTATAGCCGTATAGGTTCATAATTGGTCCTAGAAGAACTTCCAATATGGTCTTCTATCGAAGGCACTTTCAATCTCAAAGCACTCAAGCTGAGAGGTGCTCCTTGGTTGAAACATTACTTTTTCATTCAATTATATTGGCGTAACAAAACCCCAGTTACTTGATGATTTGCATCTGCCAAAAAAAAAAAAAAATATATATAATAATAATAAAAAAATCCCAATGGGTTCACGGGGAGCCCCAAACAGTAGTATGGAAAAACAACTAAAAAAATGGTGGAACTCTCACAGTAAGGGTCTCACACCGCCCTGTTCTGGATTTAGATGGAAGATGTAAGTAGCGGGATGTGCCTCAGTGACTCAGTAACGTAGGGTTGGAGAGATTGTCTTTACTAATCGTGTAATGCGGAGACAAGCTCGTTGCTGGACTTGAACTCGCGCCGGTTGGCGTGCCACAACAGCTCTCTCTACCTTTTGACCGCTGAGTTATGTCTCGGGGGCTACAGTATTAGAAAAAACAACTAATACCTTAGCAATTTTGTTTCAGAAGACACATTCTGAAACATGGTAAACTTTTTGTCCTTGATGTAGTAAAGCAGTTAACTCCATAGAATTTATACTTGACCTTTTTGGTTCTTGATACTGTAAGAAAATTATTTCATCTCATCTCAATTCTAGCCTACTATTTTTGGTGGCCTTTCTTTCAGATTCAAATTGTTTTCTGGATTATCTAGTTAAAACTTTCCCATTTGATATTTTGAACATGTTATTTGCCAATATTTTGTCTTCCAAGTGCACCATTGTAATTTTTGTTGTCCTGGATGAAGGCTCTAGATAGTTTGAGACAAATTTCCTCTGATCATAAATCACTTATCCTTCTTGAAAGCTTTCTTGGAAGGCCTCTTAAACCTAAATATATCTGGTTTTGACATCTTGATTTGGATGTTTACCCATTTTGGACCAATTTCCATTCACGAAGACTCCTAACTCCATGTCATCACTTGCATACTTATCTGCTATGCTGTTCCGGCCCATACACTCCAATCCCATATTCTAAATACTCTTAATTTTGAGCTGATCTGGAACTTTTGGAAAGCCAATCCAGTCCTATTGTCTGCATAATGCACCATCATCTAATATAATATCAATTCAGGACCCTTTTATTTTGTAGTTCTCCTTTCAAAGAAAGTTTTCATTTCCTTTTCTTTTCTTCTTTCCTTTCCTTTATTTATTTATTTTTTCTATGTATACATGTGTATTTTTGACAATAAAGCATCATGTAATGCACTCCATATTGCTTATCTTGTTGATTGTTGTTCCTACAATGCACTTGATTTCTCTCATGCTAACTCTAACTTCTCAATAGAAAACCAACCAACAATCGAATCTAATGCAAACAAAACGTAGTATCATGGAGGCTGAGAAATATAGCAAAGCTAACCTGATGGAATAAATAAATGCATGCCACGTGTAGCATCTTGAAAATTTGACCTTTACCTGTTCATTAGCTGATGTCGAAGACAACATTTTTGGATAGGCAAATATCAATTATCTTGAGTTGTATCCCATTTAAGTCGCACTGAACAAAATACATTAGACGTATTTTGTCTCAAGTATACGCATATGTTTCTCTTTATGAAATCAAAAGTTCTTCAAAGCAGAGCTATTTTGGAGGAAAGGGAAGGAGTTGGTCAATTAACTATTAGGAGTAGTTCTGATGTCAGTTGGCATATTTGCACCAACTGAACTAGTGTATGGTTGTAGAATTTTTGCCTCCATTTTTTTATCTTGTTTCGCGGATATGCTCTCTTGACTTTGTATTCTTTCTCCCATTACTCCAATTTCTAAGCTTACCCAAAAAAAAAATAAAAAAAAAAATACATTCCCTACCTCTCTGGCACCCGTTCTCAAACTAAGTAAAAGAGATAAAAAGAAAACAAACAAAACCCTCTAAATGGGGAAGCAAAAATCGAACACAACCTAAAAATGAGAAAAGAAAGTTCATGCTCACACTTCTACTACGATGACCCACACTATCATCCCTTTCAACTGGTCACATGTTAAGTTTTTATCAGTTGGAGAGAGTGATGAGCAGTGGAAGGAGAATAATCGGATTTTGTGAATTTTATATTAGTTTGGTATTTAATATTTATGAGTTTATGTATGTTTATTTTAGAGTTGTTGGGAGTGATTTGTGGAAATAATGCATGGGGTCATGACAGATTCCACTACAAATATTCTAGGTGTGGGCTTGAACTTTCTGTTCCAATTTTAGGATTGTATTTGTTTTTTGTTTCCACATTTTCAAAGTCTGTCATGTTCAGCTGTCATTAGGATAGAGTAGGGATTACTTCACAGCAAGGGTGGAGCTAGATATTATTTTCAACTTTGGGTGTGGGCTTGGTATTGATTAATTAGGTTAGGGCTTGGTATTAATTAAATTAGGTTAGAAAATTTTCTCATCCTGGGCTACGGGCTGATTATTAAACTAGGCTGTGACTTAGTATTAAACTGAATTATAGATAATTAGGTTAGGTATTATATACTATTAGTATCAAAAACATATTAGGCCAAAATTTTACCCAGAGTTACTGTTAATTTATGGCTCATATTCGAAGAATATTTAATACTGTTCACTCAAAGCTTAAGCAAAGGGGAGAGTTGTAGGAGTGCGTGATACATGTGTAATTCCGTACAATTTATTGTATGTTCTTTAATGAAGGGTATGTTAGTAATTTTGAGTTTCCTAGATGCTAGCTTAAAAGGGTAAACTCTAGTTGTTATGATGTATTCAGCCGTTTTGCTTTTCATAGTAAAGAATAGACAGAAAACCTCCCGTGGACGTAGGCATATTGCCGAATTACATAAAATCTCGTGTTCTTGTGTGATTGTCTTCTATTTTTGTCGTAGACTGTTTTTCCTTGTTTGTGTTGCTCGATTCCAGTTTTTTCATCAGTTACAGCTTAACCTAGCCTATGCACACCTCAGCCTATGCTTCAGAGTCCTTTTGTGTAGCTTATATGTCAACTATTGCTTTGTCCGTAGACAGAAACTTCATATTAACATTGTGATGACACCCACATAACATTTTTAACGTTATTTTTGTAGAATTTTCTTTGCTGCGGTGAACTTCTGATTCTTGATTTAGAAGCTAGTTTGTGTGCCTTTTGGGCTTTAGGAGTAGAGTACATTAAGGTAAGAGTTTTCAAATCTTATAATTAGGGTTTGGGCGTAGGTTTTCTGTCTGGAGATAGAATTACGGCTTATGGTAACGAGGATTTTCGTTTTCTCGAGCCTTATTATTTTTAGGAATATGAATTACTTTGGGTTTTTTGGTATTACTGAAAAGATGTTCTTTGTGAATTATGTAGAAGTACAAGGTTGCCACTTTAATCCTCTTGGGAATACACAAGGTTGTTTTTTATTTGTTATGAAGAATTATAATGTGGTTGTTGCCAACGAATAGTCTTGATTGTGTCTTTGACTCTTTTTATCAAGCTCTATCATTTTCGGGGATATGGATTAATGTGCGTTTTTAGTTATTACTTGAAAGGTACTGTTATTGGTGAATAACGAAAAAGTATAAGGATGACGCTTTCAATCCTAGTGGAGCATTTTTCAGACAAGGTTGCTATGTTGTGAGTAGTTATTAATCTGGCTGTCGACGCAAGGACCAGTAGAGTTATGCTGATTGTGCCTTTGATTCTTGATACGATCCTCAGGGGCATGATTTACTGTTGGAGCCATTTCGGACGAACTCAGGTAGTAAAAAAGCAGTAGTTAGAGCTTCGACAAACTTGGAAAAATTATCACTTGTGATGGACGTGTCATGTCCGTGTGAGATCTATTGTGATTTAGGTTTTGTGGACCTCTTATGAGAGCTACCTCTAGCTTGTGTTGGTGTTTATCCTACACACATAAAATAATATTTTTTGAATGGGTATAAGATCTTGATCGGTTTCTTCACTTTTTATAATTGATTTTGAGTTTGATACTTTGATATGATATTATAGCTTGGTTTGGGGGGACTCGCTCCCCTTCTCTTTCGTTTCTCAATCTCTAATCATATATAATATTTTGTATTTAATTTTGATTATTTGTTAAAATATTAGATCATTTAAATAATTAGACCTAAAGTTTGATCTTATTTGTTGGGTTTTATTTTATTTTCTTGAGTCTTGTTTGGCTTAGAGTTTTGTATGAATTGTAGAACTGGGCCATGGGCCCAGTCTCTTGTATTTTCTTTCTTCTTTTTCTCTTTTCCTCCTTTTCCTAATTTTCTATTTTCTTCTTCATCAGTCGAACGTGTTTGGTCTATAAAACGAGACTAGGCGGATCTAGAATTATTCGACGTCGTGATCGTTATAGTGATGTTCATTTGTCATAGTTTGGCCTGAGGTGAGAGATTTGGGCTTTGAAGGTTGGAAGATATTTTTGGGGTTTTCTCAATTTCTTTTATTTTCTTTAGATTTAAGGTAGGTGGGGAGAACTTGTTTTTATATTGTATTGTGTGCGTAATTTAGAGTCTGTTGATATGTATATTGTTTATTTTTGATTGAGAAATGGATATGTGAATATATTTGTGTAAATAGTTTTGAGATTTGTTGAACAAAACTAAGATATATTGAACCATTGTTATTTGTGGTCCCATTTATGGGCTGAAGTATTCAGAATTGGGATTAAGAGGGCCGGAGTGAGTTGGTTTTAGCTCAAATCTGCGCTGCAGATCACAGGCCACGGGAACGAGCTTATTCGTGAGACTAGTGACTGCTGATTGTGCTTCAACCTATGTTACTCGGATTTGGGAGAGTGTTGGACTTGAATATGTATCCAAATATCAGATTCGCCTATTAATTGTATTTTAAGATATGGGGATTTGGCTGAAAAATTGTCTAAATTTTAAATATAGATATAGTACAAAAAACAATATTGTATATATAAGTGTAATTTATATACAAATAAGAAGGAGATAGATATATTTTTTTAGTGCTAAACAACATTGTATCATAAATCAATGATAATAATTAAAATAAAAACAAACTTACAAATAAAAATTCATTCATGAAATAAATTATAAAAATTGATTTGGTATTTTCATCTTTATATATTATGAAAGTCTAGAAGAGTTTGGAGTCGCGTGTCATCTAAAAGATTTTTTAAACTAACCTCTATATCTTTTAAAATTAAAGATGTTTGAAAAAAATTTTTGTCATATCTGACACAGATTTTACACTCATGTCCTGTCATGTCATGTCAGACACGGGTACGTTAACATAGCTCTTAGCCACAAATTAAAGTGGCCATCCATCTAGCTTCCGGTGTGCTTCGGCTGTCTCAGGAACTCTTTGTATCTTCCTATGGCTACTAGTGGGTTTCTCGCGAGGTTTTCACAGGCATCTAGTAGGTGCAGCTGACCTTTTCGCGGGAAGATCTGACCATTTTTATTGTTGTATTCGTTTGACTTGCTCGAATAATATGTGATGCATTATTGATGTATATTACGATTATACATTTTTTGAGATTATGAGATATGTATTTGGATGTTTGAGCATAGCATGCTTTTGTTATATTGATGAGATATTACCATTGATTATAAATGATTGATCATATCATGTACATGGGGCTGGCATTGCATTATTCGGATATAATATGATTATTGATTGGTTGAGGGTGGTATGTTGTTACTTTTTTTTTTTGGAAGGTTAATGGGGGAAAGGGGATACTGGGATTGAACCCGGGATGAGCGGCCGGGGGATAGGTGCTCTGCCACTCGAGCTAACGCTACGCTCATGGTATGTTGTTATTAACATGCTGAGGCACGAGTCATATGAATAGATAGGATTCATGATTTTGTGAAAAATGACAAAGTGAGACGTTATAAAATATTGAATGATCCACAGTCGATATATATAACTAAAGGTTAGTCATTGGAGTTGGGCATTAATCTTCAAATTATTATGATGAGATTTTTTCAAACTGTCGTTGAACCTTGCTAGAGATTAATAAATTTTTATCTAGGGGACATAAATCGGTTCTCTAGCAGAAAAGTTAGGAAATTTAACTCAATTCCCCTGAGTAATATATTAGTGGGGGTATAACTTGGTTTTTCACTAGAGATATATTGAGATAAACCTTTGCGACAAACATAAACAATGCAGTTGCCAGCCTCATATGTTTCATTAAGGATCACTTATCCTAGGATAATGTTGAGTATATATAGAGGTTAGGATATGCTTAGGTATTTCGTTTCATTATTCTTCATTTCATGAGATGACATTGTTGTTGTGATGTGTTAAGATAATGAGATCGTTAATTATGATGAAGTATGCTATATAATATATTGAGAATGAATTTATTGAGAATCTAAAGGAATGAATAGAAATTCTTGAGATAGGATACACAAAAAATTTAGGCGTGAGGAGCTTGAGTCCACTCTTTATTATAAATCTTTATATTTGTGTTTATTTTATTAATCTCTTTTCATGGTTATTTTATTTAATTAAGTTAATCTAGGAATATTGAGACCATTAATCGGGGTTGAGTTGAGATGTTTAGATTGACCGGGATATGATATTCTCTCATTTACTTATTTATATTTGGATAATCATGTCTTTATTCATGCGACTCGGAATGGGTCCCAAATTAGATTATTATGTTATGGGATTTGTAGTATTATTGTGAGCTATATTGTTGGCAATGTAAGCCTTTGGATTTCGTCGTTAGAATGTGACATTTAGTTATTTATGATGTAGTTTATTATTATTTATATGGGACTCCATTTGGAATGGTGAATTTGATAGTATTTGATTTCATTTGATGAGAATTTTTACTAATTTTTAAGTTTGGAATTAAAACAAAATTTTATGATTTGGATTTGATTATATTTGATAACTTAAAATTTGAAATTTCTATATCATTTGATATCGAATCCATAGTAATAGAATTTGATAAAAATTCATTATTTTCTCAAGTTATTTAAGTAAGTAAACAAATTTATCTTCATATGTCATATTTTCAATTTTAAAATTCAAAATGTGTTCTAAATACAAAAGTTTATTTACTAAATCAAATCAAGTTAATTCTTTATTTTAAAATTAAATCAATTTTAAGATAGAAATATTTTCAAACGGAGTATAAATGTTTAGATGACATGATGATTTCACCTAATATTGACTTAGGTTTAAAATGGATTATGTTAGTTCTTATATTTTCATATCATCCATCTTGGATTATGAGGTTAGAGGCCCGACATTATATTTGGTTAATATTTTATTTGTGTACTTTTTATATTTGATGCATCTGTCTGCAAAAGTAGTATAAATTCTGATGAACTTTTTTACTTTTTGTCAATTGGATGGAATAATTTCTCATTTTGGCTATCACTGTGTTTCGTCTGAGTTGGAGGGATTTTTCATGAAGTCAATTGATTCTCAAGCAAGTGATTTCAGCTATTGGAGTGAGTAATTCAGAATTTGTTGGTGGGAGCCCCTCTCTAATCCTCTGTAAATATCTGACCTAGCCTTGCAGTGGGTTGTATAGATAGGGCGGGAGAATTCTTATTTGATCTGTAAACCCCCAGAGGGAGAAGAGAAATGAGAATTCTTAGATCTTGAAAGCCCTTCTTTTGAGGAATCCTAATTCGGGCAGCGGACATGTACTGTGAATAGGAATAGAAAGAAATTAATAGAAACGTTCTGGATGTTTTGGAAATCTCTAGTTCACCTCAAAAAGTTGTTGGGTTACTTTTATTTTTGCTACTCTTTTGTCTTGTATCATTATTCTTTCTTTTTCTTTTTCTATTTTTCCTTTTTTTAATAAAATTTGTTTTTATTTTTTTTGGTAATTTTTTTTGGATACATTCGTGAAATTTTTTAAAAACAAATTGCAAAGGAATGGAAAATTCATGTACAAGAGTAAGTCGGTACTCAACGTAAATTTTTTTATTTGGAAGTATTTTTTTTTGACACTTTTTTTAAATGAATGTGCTTAAAAGCTATCAAAAGTAAAAAAAAAATCAAATTTGGATAAAATAAAAATGTCATAAAATGGGAAAAATCAAAATAGAAGTAGAATGGGTACTTTTACTAAAATGCTTGGTTTGGGAATGAAAAAAACTAATTTTTTTTTGTAGTTGGCACTATCTAGTTACAAAAAAATTAGCTTTTTTTGTATTTGGGAAGGGATAGCTAGCTACAAAAAAAGTTAGTTTTTTTTGGTGTTTGGGAAAAAAAAAAATTATCTTTTTAGTTTTTGATTAATTTGATAGTTTTGCTCTTCATAGTTTAAAAACAATTTAAAATGTAAAAGAGTAAGTTTAGTCATTTTAGAAAAAGACAAAAAGGCTGAGTAGCTAGTAGTTGAGTAGCTGAAAGGATGTCAAACAGAGCCTAAAAGCCTATAAGCTCACTGTATTAGTGGTGTTGCTAAACCTTAAAAGCACTCTTGGTGTCAACCCTCACGAGGGTTTGAGGGTTTGAGTTTTAGCAGGGACAAAGTCCTTATATTGCACAGAGCGGTAAAGGCAGTTTTTGCACCCTGCACTGGTGACAGACATCTCGCGATTTATCTCATCCATCATAACTCAGAGTAGAGTGATGGAGTCTGTAAGGTGGGGGTTCCACCTTTCAAAAGCACTCTTGGCAGAGTTTTATAGCGGGTTTGGATTGAAGATTTAGTGAGAAAAAAGAAAAGAGGAGAGAAAAAAAAAGGATAAAATTAAAATAAAAATTTAAATACATATATTTTTTTGAGTGAATTAAAAAATATAATAAAAATAAAATGCATCTATTATATAATAAATTAAATTTTTAATAAAATATATTTTAAAATTTTCCAAATCTTATGATTTTTTTTCTTCTACTTTCATGAAGAGAGGTTCTGAATCTCCATTGGTTTCATTTATCGTTATTCAGCGAGCCTAGAGAATTCTGTTTGTGCATGAATATGTTGGCCTTCTCATAAGCCCTTTCCAAGTGTCTTCTAAACCTAGCTAAGTTCAGACTAACGTTCTGGTCCATGTAGATTCCCCAGTTAACCCAATCGCTCATCGGCATCCGCCCATGGTGATCATTCGGATCCAACAGTTCCTTGGGATATTTCTCTGCCAAGCTGCTCTCCTCAATCTCAATGTCGTAGATCAAGTACTCTAAGCCCAGCCGAATCGCAAGCTTTCCATAGCAAATGTCCCCTAACCAATTGTTCCTCAACGGCACAATTTGCATCATCACCGCTCCTCGTCGGAGGAACAGCTCGTTCGTCAGCCCCGCGCCGTGAACCCCCACCATCGCGTGGCTCCGATCTATGATCTTGAAAATTTCTCTCACCGGAGTTGCCTGAATCGGCTCGAGTATGGTCACGTCAAACCCTACCTCCTCCATCACCCGTACGGCCTCGTCTTGGTTTAGAATGGCGCGGTGGGTGGTGCGGCTCATCAGCACCAGCCGCGGCTTGGCCGACGGCGGTGGTGCGTCGTCTTGTCCGCCGCCGTATGCGGTTGCTAGCAAGGCGCGGAAGTCGAGGATGGTTTTCCGATCGGGCCCGCGCTGTAGCGTGGGGTCCACGGTCATAGGGCCGTGCGTCGTGAGGCCTACGATCGCGGACGGGAAGCAATGCGTGGCGGTTTCTTTGTCTAGGTTGACAATAGGGTGGCGTGTGAAGTGCGGGAGTAGCTCGGCGTACTTGTCAAGCCACCAATCGCTGCAGTTTACGATTGCTAGGATGACGTCTCGATCGACGAAGAAGGAATCGACGGTGACAAAGAGGGGAATGAAGCCTTCGTTGAAATCGTGGAAGACGTTCGAGGTGAACCCGCCCGCGCTGAACACTAGGGCTGGGGTGGTGTGTGTGATGGCGCAGGACGAGTTAAGTGGGGCTGTGGTGAGGGTGACCTCTTTGGCCAGCTCCATGGCGTTGTGCTGCCATTTACGCGGGTAAGGGCGGATCTTTTCCACCAATGGCGGCGTGGAGTTTGTGGGGTCCACCGAAGATAAAATATCAGCTGTCGGATCCACCGCGAACGGACGGTTGATGTAGCAAATGTCGTACTCAAAATGAGAACGATCGCATGTGATTGACCACGTGGGCTCCGGACTCTCCCATCTCTGTTTGCTACTTTCGTCTTGGATATCAAAATCTGCACACATGACCAAAAAAAAAAAAAAAAATAGCAAAAAAAATAAAATAGCAAGTGTAAGGCTTCATTTGGTTAAAAAAAAAAAATAAATTCATTTTTTGAACTTTTTTTTTCATCTTATATTATTTCTTTTTTCACCAAAACTTGATTTTCTTTATGGAAGAAAATGAAAAAAAAATGAAAGTTAAATAGCAAGTATAAGGCCTCCTTTAGCTACAACAACAGAAAAAAAAAAAAGTAAAATAAATTTTTGTAACTTTTTTTTGTGTCTTATTTTGTGTTTTTTTTAATCAAATTTAATTTTCTTCTTGTAAGATATATAGATTTTGGTAATGTTTGGGTTATAAAAAAATATAAAATTCTATAAATTTCTACAAATACAAATTACGAGACTGTAAAATTTAAATTTTTTACTCATTGCACAAAGTATGAAACACTAATTTTTATAATTTTATATAATTTTATATAATTTTATACAATTCTAAATATATCTTTTAACATATTAATCGCATTCATAAAAAAAATTAAAAAATTTACATTTATTTAGGTAAAAGTTTTAAAGAATAAAAAACTAGCCTTTTCGTATAGAAAAAAAAATAAAAGATTAGCTTTTCATTAATTTTTTACCTAAATGGATAATTTTTATTCAAATATATAGATGTAATTTTTTAATTTCTTTTTACGAATGCGATTAATATGCTTAATAGACACAATTTAAAAAAAAAAAAATTAGAATTTGGTGAAAAAGTTCATACCAAACGAAAAAAATTACAAAAACCAAAAATTAATTTTTTTTTTTTTAACCAAACCAAAACTAAGAACTAAAAAAATAAATAAATAAAAAGAATTCTAGTTGAGAGAATGATGTCAAACCTTGAGTTCTTGTTGGGTTTAATTCAAATATTCCAAGTATGGTCGAGAGAACGACATCAACAAGAAGGAAAATTAGTATGGGTGCCAGATATATGGCAACTTTTTTGGCCTTTTCGTTGTTTAATATGCGAGAAACGCCCAACATAATAGGTGCTGAGAGACGAGCAGATGTGAAACTATGCATGGCCATAGTTTAGGAGCCAAGACTTAATCTCTTTGAGTTTTCCTCCCCGATGATTGTAACCTGTGAACATTTCATTTCTCTATCAGAAAACAAAGGAAATTAGCGACCATACATTTTCTATGCTCATTGAAGGTTGTACGGGTGTTACAAAGTATGGCGATGACAAACACAAAGAAGGGCATTTACTATTCCTATTTTTAATGTCAGAAATGAATTAGGCTTAAAAGAGAATGAATAAGGGATAACTGCAATAGAATGTGTTAAAAGGTCATGTTGATAAATGATAACTGCATTAAAAAGTAAAAACAGGTGAAAAAATATGTGTTGGTCTGGTTTGTATTGCTCAATAGATAAAGATTTAGGGTTCGTTTTGGCAACAAATAAGATAGCTTAGAAAAAAAAGCAGCTTTTTTTTTTTTTTTTTTTTTATATTTTAAAAGAAAAAAAAGTTAATTTTTTAAAAGTTATCTTTTTAGCTTTCTGTTAATTTAACAATTTTATCCTTCAA
>JAVXUM010000030.1:15171512-15188769 GCA_035590655.1 Pouteria glomerata
CTGCTGGTTGTTATTGGGCTTTCCATAATGAGAAAATAGTGTATGCTTCCACATGTTATTAAATTAATAAGCAAAATAAATTCATTTCTTCTTTAATTGGCAGGAATGGGAACAGAAGTGCAATGTAAAAGCTACCTTCCCGTATATTACTCCATGAGGGATCTTAATGAGGATTCTAGTTGTAGCAACTGGCCCCTATTTTATGGGGACAAAACCTTACCAAATGGGCAATGTTACAACAATTTCTTGCCTAGGACTCTAACAAGTGCATATCCTGGAGATGATAAAGATGCATTAAAGTACAAAATGCTTGAGCATGAGGCAATATTCAAGCATCAGGTAATTCTAGTCTAAAGTATGTAAATCTTGTTTTGACACAACCAATGGAATTACTACTTTAGTAAGTCTATTTTATTTCAAATAATAAAAGGCCTCATTTGGCGTGGATCAAATTGAAATCCAGTTGGCCTTTGTTACATTTAACTGCTTCATTGTTTTCATAAACTTATAAAATCGTTTGATTTCTTTGTCTCCCAGGTGTTTGAACTTCACCGCCTTTACAAAATTCAGAGGGACATGATGGATGATTTTAAAAGAAAGGAACTACATAAGCATCAGATGTCAATGGAGACATCCTCATCTTCAAGCCCGTTTGTATCTCAAATGGCTTCTGAAGACGTTTGGAAATGGCATAAATCTAATTTCCCCTTAGTGAACTCTGTTTCTGCTAGGCCATCTGTTTCCAGTGCTGAAATCATTAGTTCTCCCCTGAGTTGTACAAAAGGGAACAGCACAAAAGCAGGTCAAACCCCTTCCCAGAATGGATGTAGTTCAAAAGATTGTGAGATATTGGAGTCTAGACCCTCAAAGGTTCGGAAGAAGTTGTTTGATCTTCGACTTCCAGCAGACGACTGTATTGATACAGAGGAAGGGGAACAGTCCCTGGACAATAAGATACCTGATATTTCAGGTTATCCTCCAAGTAGAAATCATAAGATTGGTTCCAATAGCAGCGGCAAGTTGAATCTTGGTGGTAGTGAAAGGGTTGACTTTGACAGAGATGCAGCAAGATCTAGTTCCTGTTTGAGGAAACCTGGTAGATTGGCTGATTTGAATGAACCTATTCAGTTTGAAGAAGAATATCTTCCTTCATCTGTTGATCTTGTAGGCCATGCTGCCATCCGTGCAGAGATTAAAGACCTGGATTTAGCTGCCAAGCCGAAGTCACAATTTCTTATTGGTTTGCCCAAGGAAATGTTACAGCAACATGAAGGTAATGGTGGGACTTCCAGTAATATATGTGATGAGAAAAAGGGTTATGGGAGAGAGTTGTTATCCTATACGTATGAAGCAGGTAAGGATTTTTTTTGGACTTGCAATATATTTGTTAAAACTTGGTCTATGACTCAGCATTTTTAATGCTTATTATTTAGGGAGTAAATTTAGATTCTAAATATCAAATATGAAGGAAGTCATGACTCTATAAAGATTTAGAGTAGTGGTTTGGCTTTGTGATATTTTCTTATTCTAAGTTATAATTGATTGCAAAACTCAACACAACTTAGGCTTGCCATCTATAATCTTTCTGGCTACTTACTTTCGGGGATTGTTCAGATTTTGCAAAACCAATTACTTGCAGGGATTTATTTGTGAGTAGTATTTTAGTATAATTTAAACTCAACTCAAACTTAGCCTTTTCTCAACTAAATGGGTTATATTATTATTATTATTTTGTCTGGTTAGTTCTTATGAGTTGTGACATCATGTGAACACTTCCTTTGTGTACAGGACACGGTAAAACTCATCTGAGTTCTTTTCCTCAAGGTCTCCAACCAGATAAGTCAGTTGTGTCTTCCCATCGGACGGACACTACACTTAACAAAGTTCATCACCCTTCAGGGATTCTTACATCTGATTATAGCAAGAGAGAGGTGTGGGGAGAGAGAACAGTTCACGGTTTAGATTTCTCTGAAAGAGATCGTCATTTCTCCAATTTTGACCATCTGGAACCAGTTGTCACTTCCCATCTAGCCAAGCCCTACCCGTTGGTTCATGCCTCTAATTTGGACAATGCTTGGTCCCATTCTGTCTCAACCTGGGGAAAACCAAGTAGTAGCTTGACCGAAAAATTGACGTCAATCCAAACCCACCCACCTTTAAATTCGTTGGGTGCTTTAAGGAGTTCTCAATCCTCTGCTCAGAGCCATGAGATTTTTATGGACAAATGGCATCCTAATAGCAGTTCTGGGTCAAAGCCTAGTTCTGGAAGTCGTCTACAGAACTGTAATGGCTTTTACCATGGGTCTTCATCAGGGTCAAACGACATACCACCTTGTTTGTCTTCAGTGGGCTTTGATTATTTGAACTGCAACAAGGGTGATAAGGTAGTCTCTGAACATTACGTTCCCCAAAGCTACCTGAAGAGGTCAGATGTTACAGATATCAAGCTGGCAAACGTGAACTTGAATGTTGTTCCTTCAAAATGTTCATCCAATGAGGTTGTCCTCCAGCAAGGCCTTGAGATCATTGACAAAGATAGAAAGCCTGAGGACCATGTGGCAGTTTTGCCTTGGCTTAAAGCTAAGCCTGCTAGTAAGAATGAGTATTCCGGTACCAGGAGGGATTCAAATTCCTCAGGGCTAAGTTTCTTACATGCTCCTTCTAACCAATTGTCCAACAACAATGAAACAGTGATAGTTCCCAATGCAATTTCTACCCCGAAGATTACGGTGGCTTCATCTGACCATGAGGCTGGGACCAAGCTGAACAACACAAGTGGCTCCCTGGTTACTAGAAGGATACTTGGATTTCCTATTTTTGACAGTCCTTGTACTCCTAAGGAGTCTTCTTCTCTTATCTCCACCTCTGCATCCATTCAGTGCCCTCCTCAAAGTGAAGACATAAAAAATGAAGGCAATGTTGGAATAATTGATATAAACGTGGCTTTTGATCCTGAGTCTGGCACACAGGTTGCTGCAGAAGCACCAATTGTAGAGAAGGAAATGGATAAAAATTTTGCCAATTTTAGAACTCAAATTGATTTGAATTCTTGCGTGAGCGAGGATGAAGTTACATTAGTACCCTCTGTTGCAAGCACCAGTGTCAGTGTGAAGATTGCAGTGGAGATAGATCTTGAAATTCCTGCTCTTCCAGAGACCGAGGAAGACATTCTACCTGTGGAAGTTCAGAAGCAGCATGAGATGCCATTGAAATCAGAACAATGCAAAATTGAGCAACCCCAGGATGAAAACTTGAGGACTGCAGCTGAGGCAATAGTTTCCATCTCGTCATCTGGTCATCTCAATCTTGTTAAGGAGACCACTTACCAACCATCTGAAGCTCCTTTGGCAGATCCTCTCCTGTGGTTTTCGGAGGTAGTTTCTTCTCATGGAGATGACCTTGGCAAAATATTTGGCGCTGAATCAAGAGGCAAAGGTGGCGGAAACAATGTCAATGAGGTTTGTTCCTCTGACGAAATTGACTACTTTGAGGCCATGACATTAAAGCTGAAAGAAATCAAGGAAGAAGAGTATATGCCGAAGCCTGTGGTTCCGGAAAACCAGAAATTGGATGAAACAGGAACCATCATGGTACCAAGTCGACCTCGAAAGGGCGCAAGGAGGGGAAGGCAACGAAGAGACTTTCAAAGGGACATTCTTCCAGGCCTGGCATCTTTGTCAAGGCATGAGGTAACTGAGGATCTTCAGGCATTTGGAGGGATAATGAGAGCAACAGGCCATCCTTGGCAATCGGGATTGACAAGAAGAAATGGCACTAGAAACGGTGGTGGCAGGGGAAGGCGGCGGGCAGTGGTTGACACTGCCCCTGTCCCTGCTGTGGCAGCAAGGGCGGCGGTTGACGCTGCCCCTCCCCCTGCTGTAGTAGCAAGCACAGTTTGCACCCCACTGATTCAGCAGCTTAATAATATTGAAGTTGGATTGGAGGATAGAAGCCTAACAGGGTGGGGTAAGGCGCCTCGACGGCCCCGCCGCCAAAGATGCCCTGCAGGTAATCCTCCTTCAATCCCTTTAACCTAATTATGGGAAGAGCCTTCTATTCATAATCTGAGAACTTCATATAGAGAAGTAGGGTAAGTAGGAAGCTGTTTTATGGCTTTTAAAGTGAGTTTGTTGTTAGTTATGGGGATTGCCATTGTACATGTCTTCTTAGCCCATAATTCGGGCCCCCCTTGATTTTCGGTATGTGGGTTAATTACCAAATTTGTACTATTTACAAATAATGCTGCGTGATTTATTCTGGGATATATACATACAACATTCTTGGGATGTTGTTCCCAAATGTTTCAAGTATTGTTCTCTAATATCGGTGGTTATTTTCTTGTGAGATTAATTCACTGGACTGATGGTGAATCTTCTTATTCTAACGCTTGTGAGCTTCTTTCATTCTTCAAAAAACTTTTTAAGTCATTCCAGGCAAGGGTTTGCCCCAGAAAATGAAAGAGGACTCGAGGAGAATACAAAAAGGGGTGCTCACTATTTAGCTTGATAAGTTGCAGGCTTTTGTTTGTTTTCTACCCATTTCTATGTTACAGTCTGGAGAAATGCTCCTCTCTCTCTCTCTCTCTCTCTCTCTCTAAGTTGCAGGCTTTTGCCTGTTTTCTACCCATTTCTATGTTACCGTCTAGAGAAATACTCCCTCTCTCTCTCTCTCTCTCTCTCTCTCTCTCATTTTCTTCTACTTTCAAACAGCAAAACGTTAGTACTTTTTAGAAGTTAAAAAATTGTTTTTTGCTCAATGGTTGGAGGCTGTCTTAATACGCTTCCAAATTTTCTGTAAACAACACCAAGGACATACATGTAAAACATAGATGGGTATACCTGTATAGATCTCTGTACATTTTAAAATTTTTAATTTACATGCATAATTATGTCATTTTTATGCATGCATAATTGTTCTTATGTGCATTTATACGCAAACATGTACGTCTTCGTAGGCCTCTATGGGCATATACTGAAACTTATTTTTATGCCATACATATCTATGCTTATATATAAATGTTCTATGGTAATGAGTTGTGAACGGACACTTTCATCTGTTTAATGTTCAATTCAAATCTAAGAACTATGTTTAATAATGTTCCGGTCTCGGAATTTCTCCATATATTTCTGCAGCAGCACCTTAGTGTTGGAATAATTAAATTCCATTGTTTATTCTAAAATTCTGTAAATTTGCAATTACTGTAAGGGATCTAAAGGGGGAGAGAGAAGCAAAACACAGTTTATGCGATGATATAGCAATTAATGCAATAGAAAATAGAAAATAAACAATAAAAAAAAAATTATTATCAGTACTACCCTCAGTAACAAAGGTCTGGGTGCCTGCAATCTGTCTAGAAATTTGAAGGTCTTAGGAAACTCAGGCTATTTGGTGTCTATGGTAGGATTTTAAATAAAATTAAAAAATAATAATTAATTTATTAAATATGAGATAATTTTGACATTTTAAATAGGAATTCATTTTTTTTTTTGTGATAGAATTTTAAATAAAATTAAAAATAATTATTAATTTATTAAATGTGGCATAATTATTACATGTATAAATATAATAAAAGTAGAAAGTTCAAAGGTTTAGAATTTAAATAAAATTAAAAATAATAATTAATGCATTAAATATAAATAATTATGTATAGATAGAATTAGAGTAGGAGGTTAAAAGTATAAAAAGTTTTGTAAATTTATTAAATTTTGATTGTTTTAAAATATTATTTAATATTTTTATTATTAACAAAATTTTAAAGATTTGAGGAATTCCTTTTCTATGGAGCCCTAAATCACATTCCTCTTATTATCATATTTTGACATCTGAAAACAGACTTCAATCGGCTCCAAGGACATCCCCCTAATTACGAGAAAATATTAATGCCATGAAATCAACATGAGATGAAATGAGATAGTGTTTGGCAACAAAAATTGATGCTAAACGTGCTCATGGCATCTACTGAATGCGAGTGAGATTTAGCCTGCAAGACAAGCAAGTCAGAAGAGTGGGCTGAGAAGGGTCTTCGATCATAATCACTCCGATACTTGAGTTAATAAAAGTTTGAGAGAGTAAAAAAGAAATTCTATAGTTGAATCGTGGATAATAGTCAGTGTACCTAAATTTGTGGCTAAGTGTTGCATTTATAGAATGGAAGAGCTAATTAAAATAATGTAAAAAATTACCCAGAGAAATTATTACCTTTCCAATTGGGCTGCTTGATTCATATGACAATTTGTTTCTCATTTAGGGTGCGTTTGGACGCTCAAGAAAAAATAAAAAACACTCAAAAGTTGGTTCTGCTACATTATTTTACTATTTGGTGAAACAACAACTTTTACTACTTTTCTGCTCTGCTACAGTAATTTGATATGACAGCGAGCCCCACTTTTTCTCACTTTTCTACTTTGCTACAGTAAAAAAATTTATCAAATGCACAAAAGTTATTATTTTGCTCTGTTACAGTAACAATTTTACCAAATACCTAAAAGTTACCAAAAATTTCATTTTGATTTACCAAACACATCAAAAATTATCACTAACAATTTTTAACAAAAAACAATCAAAACTTACGAAAAGTTTTATCCTCCAAACACCGCCCATCACATTACATTTAATTCAAGTGAGGCGGAAACCGAGTTTTGTTGCATTATTTGGACAATATGAATGTTTAAATATTACATCATTCTACCACTTATATTATGAGGAACTAACTAAAAGAAATTTTTAGTCATAAATGAACTAGAACATAATAAATGAATCAGATTTATCACTTGGTGTCCTTTCTTCCAGTAAAGTCTTTCTATTATAGTCGAGGACACACTAGATGGGCTACCCTCGTGCTAAACAAGTTATGCTCGGGAGGCTGTCACGTGTCCTATTATTTTTGTACCAACAGATAGTATAATAAAACAATAAATCGAAGGAGCTTCTGCATATCTTTATTAAAATTATAACTTCTAGACAACTCAACTTATTTTAAGTAAGAAATTCAACATTGTTATGATTTCATTAAAAGTGCATATATATTTTTACAACAATGCGACATCACCATTTAACCTCCTCGTATACAATTGAATTCTTATCTTTCAAATGGACCACATAATAAATATAGCTTGTTTTAGGGCTAAATCATATTAATATTTTTATAAACCAAATCTTAGCAGGGATAGTTGTACCTAAGTTAAATTCTTTACAAAAATTGAACCCTTTCTAACTGGGGTTATAATATTTTAAATTTTCAAATTTATATTGAATATTATATTTTGGATATTTGTTAATTGTGGGGTTTATTTGAGCTTTATTTCATTGGTTGAGTTAAAAGTTAGGTTAAATTTAACCATGATTGAGTTAGAAATTAGGTTAAATTTATACCGGGGGTTTAGATGGAACTATGATGGCTCCTTTTCCTGATTTTCTAGCTTTGGGCCACTTGAACCCTTTCACCCGCATCTTTTAACTAACCTAACCCTTCCTTCTTACCCCTACACTCTCAGACCTACCCTCCCTAACCATCTTTTTTATCTATTTATGTTTGTATGTGTGCGAGATGTCTAGAACCTTCTCGATCGAGCATAGAGAGAGAAGAAAATAAAGAGAGCAACGAAAGAAAAGTTAAAGGGTTGAAAGCTAAGTTTGAGAGTGTGTGTGAGTGAGAGAGAGAAAGGTGTATGTGACTATCTTCAGGTTGAGGTCTGATGGTGGTGGTCTTGGGCCTTGCTAAGGTTGTTGCTGTTATTTTTTCTTCCTTCTTTTCTTCTTTTTTTTTTCAACTAAGCTTCTTCTTAGACCTAAGGTAGGGGGATTTGGTATATTTTATTTTGTTTGTGGGTATGCTTTTGGTATGTGTGTGTATATATGGTTGGATGAAGTGTGAAGATTGTTGATATATATATTATTGGTGTATATATATGAGTATGTATATTTATAGGGTAGAGATATTTGCACTTCTCCATTAGTTTTCCTTACTTTATAATAGTTTTAATGAAAAAGAGTAATCTAGATTGGGAGAAGCTAATGAAAGAATACATTTATTGTTTTCCCATTTATATATGCATTTATGTTTAGATTTGGTTAAATTAAAGAGTTATTTGGAAGAAATCTTAGTTAGTAATATATGGTTAATGTGCATGCATAACTATATTTATTGTGTTGTTAATATTTTAGTTTAAGATGGTTGATTTGGAGACAAAAGGTTCGATGTTCAACTTGAACTCAAACCAGAGTTTATTTCTGGTTGACTCTTGTTCAGACAAGTGTCTAGACAGCATGTTGCAGAGCTTCCATCTTGATTGGTGTCAAAACAACAGTGCTGGGATTGCTTCTATTCGGACGGTTGTCCAGATAACAGATTCCTGTACTGATTGTTTCATTTATTTTGTATTATTAAATTTTTAATTTCTATATAGACTTATTCGGGATGAAGTGGTATGGAAATCAGATAAAATATTAAAGATAATATTAGATTTATGATTTAATATTTGGCAAAATGATAAGAGTATTTATTTATGCTTATAAAATTAAAATGTTATATGGAAGATGAAATCTTTATTAAAACTTAATGTTACAAGTTGGATATTATTGTCTAGAATGTTTAAATGTTTTTAAAATATGATTGTATGGTAATGAAGTATTATGGATGTGTAGTAATTTATGTGACTAAGTATTGAGCATATGTTGAGTAAAATGGAGTTAATATTTTCATAAATTTAGTTGAGACTTAAGAATTGTTGATGAAGCTTTATATGTTTTTGAATATTGTTTAACCTTTATATGTTATTTGATGGTGTGATCTCATAAAAATATTTTTGTTTGATATTATTAAACTTATTTAAATATTATGTTTAAGTTAATAGATGCAAACTATGGTTAAAAATCCAACATACTAAATAAAATAAAATAAGTGTGATATTTTGGTAAAAATGTATAATTTAATGAACACTCATTAGGAAATAACTTTATTAATATTGTGATAATGTGCATAAGTACTAAATTTGATATGCAAATAGTAACTCCATATATATCGAACATCCATTAGGAATTTTAGAACGATAAATGTGGATAAGCAATAGGAAGGTGTGAGGATTAGAACCTTACACATGTGGTTTGGTTATAAGGTTAGTTCAAAGTTGTAAATTGGTTGAATTAGCATATCGACTACTTGAAAATTTTCTATTGGTTCAATGGGAGATTTGATTATAAGTTGATGTTGTTGAGGTGGGTTACTATCATTGGTTGGCAATTTAAAAATGATAAGAATAAGGATAATAATGAAATGAATATGATTTTAAATGTATCTGTTCTATATATACATATCTATATTGATTTTTGATTTTATGTATTTGATAATTAATATATGGTTTTATAGGGAGGTACTAAAAATAGTAGAAATATTCAATGCAAGCAAGTCAAAAATCTCTGAACCTTTTTATGCTCATAGTTGGGACCGCTCACGTCTAATGGGTTAGTAGCCTACAAAGTAAGTAGAGTGTTTATCCTGAGGTGTAGCTAAAAATAGGTGGTGGGTTTGGAAGCAAGTAATTTAGCCTAGACTGGCTGATAGGGAACAGACATAGAATGCGTATGTTCATTCATAGTGAACAGCGTCACATGGGGTGTCATTCATCAATGGGATCTGTGAATCCCTCAAGCAGAGTATCTCGACACGCTATATGTTTTAATGATATGATATATGCACATTTATATAGTATGTATACATATGATCGTGATAAGTTTATGATTATAAGATAAAAAGGTTAGTTTGATTGATTTGTGGATTGATGTTTAGGACTGATAATTATGGTGTTATTTATATATAATATTTATTGAACGAGATGAATTGATGTTTGGGTTGTGGGACTATGGCCTAGCCAAGAGATTATCAATATTATATGTTATAAAATATAATATGATTATTGGAAAATGGTTTACATACGAGGAATTGTGATTGGCGAATGGCAAGGCTGGTTGTGAATTGCGTAGAAAAAAAAAATAGTATTGTGGTAAGTGGTTATTTGTTTCATGATAGTATTTTGAGTTGAATGTGAATGAAACTAGTGAGGTACAAGTGCTAAAATTGCTAGTTTGGATTAGAGATAAAGATTGAGCTTTAGAGATGATATGATAATAATTATGCATTTGGATAGAAACTTGTTAGACCATATGATAAAGATTTTAATTTGAGGATTAGACTTTAAGATATTTTAGTAATGTATGTCCATATAGATGTGGATGAAAGGGGCTACGATAATGTTTTCATATTAGATATAAGTTAAGAATAACATATTCTAAGTTGTTAAAGGTGATCAAAATAAACAAGGTGGCACCATATAATAAAATTGTTGAGTTGATAAAGTTAATGGACTAACTATGTTGATACATTGGAAATAACTATTTAGTATTTTACTATTGAATGACATGGTAAATGTAAATGTGTGATTATCATACTAATTATGTTTGTTTATTTTAAAGTATGATCTTGTTAGTAGCATGTTTAGGATATTACTTGCTTGCATATAAAGTGGGCACACATGGTATCATATTCATTCCTTTACATATATACTTGCAAGTTCTAAAATGAGGTTGCCTATAGAGTCGTCAGTGCAGAAGATCTAATTTCTTTACAAATGTTCTTGATACTTTGGCCTTCCAGTGAGACATAAGTATGTATATTACATTAACGATGTATTGGATCTGTATCAGGTCATGTTTTGCCCAGTTTTGTATTGTGGAGTGGTTGTCTTGCTTAGGTAAAGACCTCTATATATTCCTGTCTTTTATTTTATAATATTTTATTTCTATTGTCGCTTCATGCTATATGGCTCTGATCGGGAATGGGATTAAGTGCGATGTTGTGGTTGAATGCATGCAATTTAGGTTATGCCCCTAAACAGCAGAATCTGGGGTGTGACAAGGGTAGACTTAAGATTTTTGTTAAAGAGACAATTTTTTTTTGTTTTTTGTTTTTTTTTTTTAAACTCATTACTAAGTGATGGTCTTTTTATGAAACTTTTGGTTGAAAACTTATTGAAATTTATTGTGGACGATTATTTTTTTCAATTTTTCTTTTATAATATTTCAACATAATTTTGGAAACAAAAACCAAAAAATTAAAATTAAGAATGTTCTAGATGAAATTAGAAATTAAACTAGGATACAGGTAGCAAACACAAACAAAATTGTGGTGCATAATTTTATTTGTGCAAAAACAAAAATGAAATCTTGAAAATGAAATCAAAGTAACATGAGAATATTATTACTCAAAGTAACCTCTAATTTTTATGTATAAACAAATGACATGTAAACATTAATTTTTTAAATTTCATTCATTTCATAATTATTATTTAAGTGCATGTCCATTGTTTAATTATTTTATTGGCTAATTATATTAAATAAATAAACATTACTCAAAGAAAAAAAAAAAGAAAATAACCATAACATTACATTAAAAAAAGAAAAATAAAATAATAGGTAATTTAGTAAAAACAAATAAGTTAAGATTAGTAATAATTTCATAATAACATTAAAATACCAAAAATAATTTTAACATTTCACTAAAAAAAATTAACTTCATTGGTAAATTTAATTTCAGGTAAAGTACAAAAACTTCCTATACATTTTATTCTCGGTCTCATTTTGGTCCAACTAGTTCAAATTATGATAGTCAAATTTTTACACTTCTAGTTAAACAACAATGTAATTTTTCTATATGCTGTCTATTAATTACAACCATTAGGGTGATGGTAAAACTATCATTTCCTTATAAGATTAAGGTTTGAGGGAAAGGGGGTGGTGGTTAAGGAATTATGAGGTTGCCTGCCCGCTGCCATGGCGGCACTGACACCGACATTGGAAGCTGGATCAATTGCTTGAGTAAGAGTCGCCGAAGTGTTGAAACTGTCGAAAAAAATAGAAGGGACAAGGCCAGAACTTTGGAAGCTAATTGGAGGATTTTTTACAGCCAAATCAACTTAAAAATCAGTTAGAATAACACCAACAGCTCAAAAATTATTTTCCAATGTCAATTGAATAAAAACAGAGAACATTTCTTTAACCTTAGCATAAATCATTGAAAAAATCAATTAAAATCAACAAAAAGAGAAGGAATTTCATTTTTGTTCGAATGAATATGAACCAATCTAAGAAGAACTCTAGTTTCTTTACTAGTAACGTGAATAGAGTTAGGGTTTACTTAAGTTGCAATCGAAAAAGAAGAAGATGTGGCCAAACCAATATTCACATAGAAAAGTGCTGGACTTACCATAAGATGATCAGAAATGGCCAAAAAATAGTTGAAAGTTGCATTCCCATAATCGAAAATGGTAGGTGGCAGATATGCGGGTTCTTCAACAACCATGGTGGTTGCTAGGCTGCCGAAAAATCAAGCCTATCCACATGAGATTGAGGAGAGTGACCAGCAAGTATAGGGTCAGGTGGCATCACCGAAAAAGGCAGAACAACATCAAAAAGTCATCGAAAAATGAAAAACAGTGAAAAAATTAGAGAGATAATATTTTTAGAGATATGATGGTTTTATCTTTACCCTAACAGTTACAATTAATGAGCAGCAGACGAAAGAACTACATCACTCCTTAACCGAAAGTACGGGAAATTGACTGTCACAATTAAAATTATTAGGACCAAAGTGAAACTAAGAGTAAAGTGCAGGAGTGGTTTTTGTACTTTGCCTTTTAATTTTCATAATTTTCTCTAAAATTTAGTATTCAAGCTCATTTTAAAATGTACATGTTCTTGGAGGCTGAAGTGCAAAAGGCATTTCAGGAGCTAATGTGTAAAAGATTAATGGTCTTAATGCAGACCATTAAGGTATCGTTTGATGTGCTAAAAAATACAAAAAAAAATTTAAAAAACTCTGAAAATCTCTAAAAATTACTCACTTTTTGTTTTATTGCATGAATTATAAATCCACAACTTATCTCACTTTATCTTATTTTATCTCATTTTTTATCACTCCAAACACATCCTAAATCATTGAGAGATCAAGACCATTAAATCATTTGAACCATTAAAGGAGCATTAAATTATTTCAAGAAAATCAAGTTACATCAGGACCATTAACTTATTTGAAGAAAATCAAGATCGTATCGAAATTGTTGATATTTTACACATCAACCGCTATAGTTACACTTCAGCCCCTGGAACCCAAAATTTACTTATAAATTTATTATATAGAGCTACAAAATATACGAACTTAACTAAAAAGTATCCACTATTAGTAAAACAACATACCAATTTATCTGCACATGCCAAAATTAAATAGAAGGATAAAACTATTAGTAAAAGAACAGACTAGTTTATCTTCACATGTCTAAATTAAATAGAAGGGTGAAGTATAAAACCCACCCGTATACTTTATCCGCAGTCTCACTTTAATCATACTAATTTCAATTGTGACAGTCAAATTCTCGCACTTTTGGTCAAGTAGTAATATAATCATTTTATCTGTTGCTCATTAATTATAACCGTTAAGGTGAGGATAAAATTGTCATCCCTCTAAAAAAAAATTCTTTTTAACTTTTTTTCACTGTTCTTCATTTTTAGCGATATTTCTGGTGCGATTCGGCCTCTCTCCTTCAATCTTAGATAGTTAGATTTGATTTTACGAGGATCTAGCAGCCACAATGGCTGCTGAAGAACCCCTAGATTTACCGCCCAACATTCTAGATGATGTGGGTGTAACTTTCAGCCATGTTTTGGTCATTTTCGATCATCCCATGGTGAGTCTAGCAATCTCATATGTGAATATTGGTTTAGTCATCTCTCCTCTTTCTTCTGTTGCAAATCAAGCAAATCTTAACTCTATTCACGTTGCTAGTAAAGAAACTAGGGCTCCTCTTGGATTAGCTCATGCCCCATTTGAATCAAGATGCAATTCCTACTCATTTTACTAATTTTAATCTAATTTCTTCAATGATTCATGCTAAGGTTATGCTCTCTATTTTTGTTCAATTGACATTGGAAATAAACTCCAAACTATTAGCATTATTTCAACAAATTCTGATTGGATTTGACTCCAAAAAACTATTTAATTAGCCTCTAAAGCTCTAGCTTGTCTCTTTTATTTTTCTAACTACTTCGGCGACTTTAGCAATCTTTGCTTATGCAACTAGTTTAGCTTTCAGTTTCGGCATTACCGTGGTAGCTAATCGACAGCCTCATATTTCCTCAGCCGCGACCCCTTTTCCTTTAAACCATAATACTATAGGAAAATGAATATTTTACTCTCGCTCTATCGGTTGTTATTAATGGACAACAGATAGAAGGACTGCATTGTTACTTGACTGAAGGTGCGAGAATTTGACTATCACAATTAAAACTAGTGGGACTAAAATGAGATCAAGGGTGAAGTATATGGGCGGTTTTATATTTTACTGTAAATAAAAAGATACATAACTAAAATCCCATCAGCCACCTCCTTTAATGTCAACCTAGTAATAATTATTTTTCAAATTAAAAATCTATAAATGCATTTAGACCGTTGAATTTTAATATAATGAATTTGTGACTTCGCAGAGCTAACAGCACATTTGTTGTCAGTCTTTGCTTTTTACCCTCAACCCACCTACTTCTAAATAAATGTCCAGCCTTTATACTCAAACATACAATCCATTACCCTTATAATAATAATAATAAAAATATGAATGGTTAGGTCATTTATACTAATTTCTATTAACAAATTTTCTAAAATATAATTTCTTTATTTATAAATGAATTCTCTATTTAACCTTGTTTTACATCATATTTTTTAAACTATATTCAATAAAATATAAAATTTTAATATTCAAAATTTGAATAAAGTAGCTAGAGTAACTCTATAAGTCACTTCAACTAACTTTATATTTTACCAAATCTAGTACTCTAAAAAAGAGGATTTGGTACAATAACTTCTTTAATTTTGGGTAAATTATTCATACTTTTCCTAAATATTAGACTAATTACACATACAACCATTAATATTTAAAATTTATATATACCTCCATTATTTTCAAAAGTTACTAACCTCAATGCTCTTTCATTATAATTGCTCCTAACTCCACCAAATTTTTTAATGTGCAGACAATTATACCCCTAGTATTAGATCTCCTCTGTCATCTTTTCTCTCACAAACCCTAAACCCATCTCCTTTCATGCCTCCTTCCAACGTAACACCACTAACAAACTTGAATCCTAAACCTCATATACATATACATCCTATGCATTTGTATATTCAAATATATATATATATATAGGTTTTAAAATATATTCAAATGAGTATATATAAATATATACAGGTGGCGACAGAACAAAACTAGCAGTAGAGAAGAGGTTGGTGGCAGTGGAATTTAAAGAGACCACAACATATGCTAAACTAAAATTTCAATTGAAGGGGTATTTGGAATGATAAAAAGTTAGTAAAAGTTGATCAAAATTATAATCTCGTAATTTATGCAGTAAATAAAAAGTCTGTAATTTTTGGAGATTTTTTATGAAACTTTGAGTTCTAAACGCCCCTTTACTAACAACATTGGTCTTGGGCAAATCTATTATGAGCACAAACTAAGATTTTCTACCCATGAATGAGCAACACAATTAAAAATTAACAATAGCCTATCAATTTCACAAAGTTGAATGATAATATTGTACTCTTGAATTAAACTAAAAATCATCACCAAATTCCTTGTCGACGACTGCAATGTCACCACCACCACCGCCGACACCAAACTTTGTAATGACCCAAGCAACTTAGCATAAGTCATAGACGCTGGACCTTGAACGACCTTGCAACGCCCTTCAGAACTAGTTGTGAAATCCATTTACGAATAAAATAGGCTATGAAATATATACAAAGATGTAAAATATATGTACACAAATGAGTTCTTAACCAAAAGGAGTTCTTTTGATCCATATTAAAGGAGTCAATAGTTCAAAGCATTAGATGTTGCCGATGATGGCAGTGGCTGAGAACAATGGTTAGTAAATGAAATAGAAGGGTAAAAATGATATATTAAGCCAAATTTTTTAGATGATGTCATCATTCTTTAAAACCCTAATTGAAACTTAACAGAAATCTAATAGAAGGGCCTTGGAATTAGTAACTTTTGAAAATAAGAGAGATATATCTAAATTTTAAATGTTAAAGAAATATGTGTAATTAGCTTAATATTTAGAGTCGGTATGTATAATTTACTTTTTACTTTTTTTTACGCATTAATTTGAAGTAATTGATTGCCAATGCATATACAACCCACAATGCATTGATGATTAAACACAGCAATTAAAGAACCATCCTCAGCTCTTCAAATTTGTTTCATATTTTACAGCCAATTAATAAATTAATTGCCCAAATAGAGGTTGCTAAGATCTTTTTGCCCAAGTACCAGTAATGAAACACGAAATCATTATAAAGCTAAAATCGCAGAACGCAGTTCTTCTTCCCAGTTTCTTCTTAACTATTAAACTGCGTAACTGTTATGTGGTTTTCTTATCAACTAAAAATTCCGTAACCATTATGCGGTTTCTTACCAAGTGAAGAGAGAGAAAGAGAGAGATTGTGATATCGTTATGTGGTTTCGCTTTAGCCAACAACCACTGCAATTTGTTTTTGCTACTAACCATGCTTGAACTTGTCAACCATCAACATGAATCAGTAAAAATCAAGTTGTGTAAAAGAAAAAGACTATAAAAACAACCTCTAATCCAACCTATAAATGAACAACAAGGATAAGAGACATCTCCAAACTCTAATTTAAGATACAAAGAAAAAAAAATAACGAACAAAAAAAATAATTGAAGAATACATACGGCAGTAAGTAATTAAATAGATTACCTAAAATTTTAGACTTGTTTTTATTATCAAGACCATTAAATCATCAACTACCAATGCATAGTAGAAATATAATAAGCATGGCTGCTACTCCATTTCATAATAATCATAAAACTTATACTTTAAAATTTGTTGTATCAACATGCATAAATGCAAATTAAAAAGGAAAAAAAAAAAAAAGAAATAAGACTTGGCAAATAAAACTAATCAGTTAATTAACATTGAGACAAACATACATTTTAAGGTGGGTTTCATAAACCTTTTTTGCCATTCCATTCTAGGGAAGTAATATTAGTCAAAACGTACTAACTTATCTGTAAAACCATTGTGTAAATTAGAAATTAATGAGCTCCAAAAGACGATATATGAAGTTGTAAGATATATTCCAAAAATTGTGTTTAAATATAATTAAAAAAAAAAACTAATGGGACTTGCAAC